>PVIY010023977.1:0-38660 GCA_004026745.1 Myrmecophaga tridactyla | reverse complement strand
CTTTTCATCCTCTCCAAACTTGAAATATCAGCACAGGGAAATGACATCCCTCCGATGCCTAAAAAGCAAATTGATAACAGTTCCTTTCTCATTCAGGTACCTTGGATGTGGCCCCCACACTGTGCATGTGATGATTTCACAGCACAAACTGATCATAAGGCTGTTAAAATCAGAGGATAACTGATTATGTGATACTTACTGCTGAACTAATGACTTCAGCGTTACAGGAAATGCTTTTTCGAAGCAGTGATCAACCTTTAAGATTTTCCCTTCTAGCAAAAGACCAAAATGGATTATATAATCCTTTCTTTAGATAGACCAATGGAGAGAACAATGAAAGAGTATGAGAGGAAGAAGAGAGGGGTGTCCCCATGCCCTGCAAAAATAAGCCTTTCCCAGGTGATAGGTATCTCTGAAGCCAGCACTTTGCTGAGAATTCCATTGAAGAAGAATATTCTGGTTTGCCAGGGGCTGGAATGCAAAATATCAGAAACGGAATGACTTTTTAAAAAGGGGAATTTAATAAGTTGCTAGTTTACAATTCTAAGGCCATGCAAGTCTATAAAAATGTCCAAATTAAGGCACCAACAAGAGGTTACCTTCACTCAAGAAAGGCAGATGAAGTTCGGGGTTTCACTCTCAACTGGAAAGGCATGTGGCAAACATGGCGATGTCTGCTACCTTTCTCTCCAGGCTTCTTTCATGAAGCTCCTCCGGGGATGTTTTCCTCCTCCATCTTCAAAGGTCTGTGGCTGTGTGGGCACTCATGGTTCTAAAAGGTTACTCTCTCCAAAATATTTCTTATTTAAAGGATTCCAGTAAACTAATCAAGACCCACCTGGAATGGGTGGGTCCCATCTCTGTGTGGAATATCTGAGCAAGTTTCCAATGTACAGTACTGAATAGGGATTAAAAGATTCACAAGGTGGATTAGGATTAAAACATGGCTTTTCCCGGGTACATAATCCTTGCAAATCATCACAGAGAGTAACTTCATTACATGGATATGAACAAAAGAAAAATAATCAGAGATGGGCATGTCAATGTAACAGAACTTAGGAATTAATAAATGATTATGATTATTGAATCATTGTATAGATTTTTTTTGTACTTTCTAAGTATATTAGAATAGCCAGAAAGAAATACCTGAAATTGTCAAACTATAAGCTGGTTGCCTTGATCATTGATGATAGTATAACCTTTATCTTATGTATTTGTGGCTGTAAAAATCTTGTGACTCATCCTCATTTGTACCCATTTTATCCAGTTTTGCTACTCTGGAGTCCTGTGATCACCAAATACAGCCCCTAATGTGTATTAATGAGGGGTCTTGGGTCAGCCCAGAACTACCTACCCCAAGTCCAAATTTATCTTGATGACTGGAACTGGATCTAAACAAAATGGGCCCATCTGACATGAGCAGTAGCTTAGACTTTAATCTACAAATCACTCATGCCTCATTAGAATACTAAAAATCATGCCCATCATATATTAAGTCCATGATTTTCTTACATACATTTTATGACTAAGCATGTAACCAATCTGAGCATTCTCAATAATTAGATCACCTCTAATTACATCATCTGGGGCTATTGTTTTATTATCCTAAAACCTGCCCATCTTTTAATGCTATAAAACTATCAGAATTACTGCAGTGCAGGGGGACAGATTTTTGGGCCAATAGGCCATCTGATCTCCTGCTTTGTGCCTAGCAATAAACTATTTCTCTCTTTGAAACCATGTATCTCAGGAATTGGTCATTCAGTGCATCAGGCAAAGAATACACTGCCTTTGTCTGTTAACATAGATAATAATAATTCTGTATTTAAATTATGAACTTTGAACTGTCAGAGAGAAAGAGAGAAAATTCTATCAGAAAATCCTCTGCAATTGGTAACAAAGAACTGATATGGGGGGAATGAGCCAAGATGGTGGCTTAGTGAGGTGTGGGATTTAGTTCATCCTTCATAGCAGCTAGTAAATAGTCAGAACAACTGCTGGCTATATAACAGAACAGCATGCACACAGAACCATGCACACAGCATACACAGGGCTGGACAAGCTGGACCAGCTGCAATCCCACCCAGAACCATGAGTTCCCCAAGCCACAGCAGCCGGTGCCCTTCCCTGACAGTCTTGTTCCCAGAGGAGAAAGGAAAGAGACTTTACTAACAGCAAGGGGAAGAACCCAACCAAGCTCTAATTTGTGAAATTAATTAACAAATTCTGACTACTAAAAATAGGCCCCCAGCTCAGCAGAACTTCAAATAAAAGCTGAGGTTGCTAGTTTTTGCCCTGGTGCACAGGGGGCAATGCTGATGGAAAAAGAAACAAAACAAAACAAAACAAAACAAAAACAGAGGTTCTTTTTGATCAGACAGCACAAAATACTTGAAAGGGTCTGAAGCCCTGAAGGAAAGGAGGGGGCACATAGGACCTGGAGATACACAGCAACATACCAACTTTAGGTCTTGATTGGCAAACCCAAGGAATGGAGGTCCTGCTCTGAAAAGGATTTTTTTTCTTTTCATTTTTCTGGCTGTGTTTCTATACACTCTTTGTTACAAATCTTTGGATACAACTTCAGAGCTTCTCAGGCTCCAACTGCCCCAGGCCAGGGCAGAATTAAGCTTGTCTGAGAGCTTGTCTGGAGCCTGTGCCTTCCCCAGGAGAGGGAAAGGGGCCTAGCTCAGATGGAATTCCTCCCTCAAGGAATTCAGACCCCAGGATCTGGAAAACTGAAGGGGTTAAAGCCAGCCTACAACCTCTCCTCTGTCTCCACCACACCCCCAGCAGGGATAGTCTGTTGAAGTTAAAGGTACCACATCACCTTATGCTGGTGGGACCTGCAGACAGACAAGCACCACATAGTGGGAAGGATAGGAAAAACGGAGAGCCCAGAGGCTTCATAGGAAAGCCTTTCAACCTGCTGGGTCTCACCCTCAGGGCAAACTGAAGCAGGTGACTCTTTCCTCCTGACAGGAGGCCAGTTTGGTCTGGGAAAATCTGGCTGGGGTGTATAATACCTAAGTAGACCCTCCTAAGGAGGAGGGGAGGAAGGCACCATACAGGCTCCCCCAAAAGAAAAGTCCAGGACCAGATGGCTTCACATGTAAATTCTACCAAATATTCAAGGAGGAATTAGTACCAATACTGCTCAAACTCTTCAGAAAAAATTGTAGAGGAGGGAACACTACCTAACTCATTCTGTGACACCAACGTCACCCTCATACACAAAGCCAGACAAAGATATTACAGGAAAAGAAAATTAGAGACCAATCTCTCTAATGAATATAGATACAAAAATCCTCAACAAAATTCCTGCAAATAGAATCCAGCAGCACATTAAAAGAATTATACATCGTGACCAAGTAGGACTCATCCTAGGCATGCAAGGATGGTTCAACATAAGAAAATCAATTAATGTAATACACCATATCAACAAATCAAAGCAGAAAAAGCACATGATCATCTCAATTGATGCAGAAAATGCATCTGACAAAATTCAACATCCTTTCTTGTTGAAAATGCTTCAAAGGATAGGAATAAAAGGGAACTTCCTCAACATGATGAAAGGAATATATGAAAAACCCACAGCTAACATCATCCTCAATGGGGAAAAACTGAAAACTTTCCCCCTGAGATCAGGAACAAGACAAGGTTGTCCACTATCACCACTGTTATTCAACATTGTGTTGGAAGTTCTAGCCAGAGCAATTAGACAAGAAAAAGAAATACGAGGCTTCAGAATTGGAAAGGAAGAAGTAAAACTCTCACTGTTTGCAGATGATATGATACTGTAAGTCGAAACCCCCCAAAAATCCACAGCAAAACTAGAGCTAATAAATGAGTACAGCAAAGTGGTAGGTCACAAGATCAACACTCAAAAATGTGTAGTGTTTCTATACACTAGTAATGAACAATCTGAGGGGGAAATAAAAAAAAATTTCCATTTGCAATTGCACCCACAAGAAGAAAATATTTAGGAATAAATTTAACTAAGGATACAAAAGATCTATGCAAAGAAAACTACAAGAAATTGCTAAAAAGAAATTTCAGAAGACCTAAATAAATGGAAGGGCATACCATGTTTATGGATTGGAAGACCAAATATAGTTAAGATGTCAGTTCAGCCTAAATTGATTTATAGATTCAATGCAATACCAATTAAAATCCCCACAACTTACTTTTCAGAAATAGAAAAACCAATAACCAAATTTATCTGGAAGGGCAGGGTGCCCCAAATAGCTAAAAATATCCTGAGAAAGAAAAATGAAGTAAGAGGTCTCATAGTATCTGACTTTAAGGTGTAATATGCACAGCATGGTACTGGCATAAAGATAGATATACTGACCAATGGAATCAAATACAGTGTTCAGATATAGACCTTCTCATCTATGGACAATTGATCTTTGATAAGGCAGTTAAGCCAACTCACCTGGAACAGAACAGTCTCTTCAATAAATGGTGCTTGGAGAACTGGATATCCACAGGCAAAAGAATGAAAGAGGATCCATATCTCACACCTTATACAAAAATTAACTGAAAATGGATCAAAGACCTAAACATTAGATCTAAGACCATAAAACTTTTAGAAGAAAATGTAGGGAAATATCTTATAAATCTTATAATAGGAGGCGATTTCCCAGATCTTATGCCCAAAGCATTGAAGAAAGAAATAGATAAATGGGAACTCCTCCAAATTAAACACTTTTGTGTATCAAAGAACTTTGTCAAGAAAGTAAAAAGACAGCCTACACAATGGAAGACAATATTTGGAAATGATATATCAACTAAAGTATCTAGTATAAAGAAATTGTTCAATTCAACAGAAAAAGACAAACAACCCAATTACAAAATGGGCAAAAGATGTGAACAGACACTTTTCAGAAGAGGAAATATAAATGGCCAAAAGGCTCATGAACAGATGCTCAACTTCACTGGCTAATAGGGAAATGCAAGTCAAAACCACAATGCAATATCATCTCACACTCACCAGAATGGTATTATCAATAAAACAGAAAATGAGAAGTTCTGGAGAGGATGTGGATAAAGAGGCACATTATCCACTGTTGCAGGAATGTAAAATGGTACAACTGCTGTGGAAGACAGTTTGGTGGTTCCTCAGGAAGCTAAGTATAGAATTGCCATATGATCTGGCAATATCATTGCTAGGTATCTAGTCAGAGGACACGAGGACAAGGACACAAACAGACATTTGCACACCAATGTTTATAGCAGCATTATTTACAATTGCCAAGAGATGGAAACAGCTCAAACATCCATCAACAAACGAGTGGTGTGGTGGTTAGATTCAGTTGTCAACTTGGCCAGGTGAACATGCCTAGTTCTGTTGCTGTGGACATGAACCAATGGTACGTGAACTTCATCTGTTGCTGATTACATCTGCAGTCAGCTAGGAGGCGTGCCTGCTGTAATGAATGATGTTTGACTTAATTGGCTGGTGCTTAAATGAGAGACTCAACATAGCACAGCCCAAGCAGCTCAGCATACCTCATCTCAGCCCTCGCAGCTCAGCCCAGGCCTTTGGAGATGCAGAAAGAAATCACCTCGAGGAAAGTTGTTGGAACCCAGAAGCCTGGAGAGAAGACCAGCAGAGACCATCCTGTGCCTTCCCACATACAAAAGAACCTCAGTTGAAAGGTAGCTGCCTTTCCTCTGAAGAACTAACAAAATAAATCCCCTTTTATTAAAAGCCAATCCATCTCTAGTGTGTTGCATTCTGGCAGCTAGAAAACTAGAGCAAGTGGCTAAACAAGCTGTAGTATATACATATGATGGAATATTATGCAGCTGTAAGAATAAAGTTATGAAGTATGTAACAACATGGATGGACCTTGAGGACATTATACTGTGTGAGACTAGCCAGAAACAAAAGGACAAATACTGTATGGTCTCACTGATATGAACTAACATTAATGAATGAACTTGGAGAATTTCAGTTATGAACAGAGGCCATGAGGAGATAGAAATAGGGTAGAATTTGGGTACTTGGAGCTGAAGGGATACAGATTGTACAACAGGACTGATTGAAAAATTCAGAAATGGATAGCACAATTTTACTCGGTTGTAACACAATAATGTACACTGAATAAAGCTGAATGTGAGAATGATAGAGGGAGGAGGGTTGGGGGCAGAAGTGAAATCAGAAGGAAAGATAGATGATAAAGACTGAGATGGTATAATTTAGGAATGCCTAGAGTGTGTAATGATAGTGAGTAAATGTACAAATAAAAAATGTTTTTGCATGAGGAAGAACAAAGAAATGTCTATATTACGGGGCGTTGAAAATAGATGGTAAGTCATATTTTAAAACTAACTTCTGCATGAGATTAAAGCAAAAAATGTTATTTGGTACAAAATTTATATTTTGACTAGGTATATCCCATAATATAACTGATATGGACAGTTTCATTGAACACCATAAGTACATGGAACCTTGAGTAGGACATGAGATTTTGTAGGTTTGTCTAGAGTGATGCCCTGAGAAATCCCAGAGTGATTTGAATGGTGAATAAAATAGTATTTGGAAAGACCACTGGTGGGAATGGTGAGAAAGAGGGAAAATTCAACTTCCCCATCTGGAGAAGGCCTGATATTCTCAAAAGCAGTGAGGACAACAAAATCAATAGGCCAAACCCTCAATCTTGGGGTCTGTTCATATGAAACTTATCCCTGCAAAGGATAGGCTAAAACTACTTAAAATTATGCCTAAAAGTCACCCCCTGAGAACCTCTTTTGTTGCTCCAATGTGGCCTATCTCTCAGTCAACATGGCAAGCAAACTCACTGCCCCCCCCTCTCTGTGTGGGACATGACTCCTAGAGGTGCAAAGCTCCCTGGCAATGTGGGACAGAAATCTTAGAATGATCTGAGACTCAGCATTAATGGATTGAGAAAACCTTCTCGATTGAAAGAGGGAAGAGAGAAATGAGACAAAATAAAGTATCAGTGGCTGAGAGATTTCAAACAGAGTCGAGAGGTTATCCTGGATGTTATTCTTACACAGTATATAGATAACCCCTTTTTAGTTTAAGGTGTATTAGAGAGACTAGAGGGAAGTACCTGAAACTGTAGAGCTGGGTTCCAGCAGCCATGTTTCTTTAAGTAGCCATTGTATAATGATATAGCTTTCACAAAGTGACTTTGTGTGATTGTGAAAACCTTGTTCTGATTATCCTTTTATCTATGGTATGGACAGATGAGTAAAAAATATGGATTAAAAATAAATAAATAATAGAGGGAATAAACGTTAAAATAAATCGAGTAAAGGGAAATATCAGTGGTCAATGAGAGGGAGGGGTAAGGTGTGTGCTGGTTTGAAATGATGTATATACCTTAGAAAAGCCATGTTTTAATCCTAATCCCATTTTGTGAAGGCAGCCACTTCTTCTAATCCCTATTCAGCATTGGAGGTTTAAAACTGTAATTAGGTCATCTCCCTAGGTCCAGCAAGAGTGGTTATTAATCTGGGTTAGGTAGAGACATGTCTCCACCCATTTGCGTGGGTCTTGATTAGTTTCTGAAGTCCTATAAAAGAGGAAATATTTTGGAGAATGAGAGGGATTCAGAGAGAGCAGAGCAGAATGACATAGCCACAAGAAGCAGAGTTCACCAGCCAGTGACCTTTGGAGGAGGAAAATGCCTCCCGAGGAGCTTCGTGAAACAGGAAGCCAGGAGAAGAAGCTACCACATGATGCCGTATTTGCCATATGCCCTTCTAGATAAGAGAGTAACCCTGACTGAGTTCACCATGGCCTTTCCAGATGAGAGAGAAATTCTGACTGTGTTCACTATGTGCCCTTCCACTTGAGAGAGAAACCCTGAACTTCATTGACCCTCTTGAATCAAGGTATCTTTCTTTGGATACCTGTGATTAGACATTTCTATAGACTTGTTTAATTGGGACATTTTCTCGGCCTTAGAACTGTAAACTAGCAACTTATTAAATTCTCCTTTTTAAAAGCCATTCCATTTCTGGTATATTGCATTCTGGCAGCTAGTAAATTAGAACAAGCGGTATGGTATGTATGAGTTTTTTCTTTTTATTTCTTTTTCTGGAGTGATGTAAATGTTCTGAGAAATGATCATCATGATGAATATACAACTATGTGATGATATTGTGATTGTACAATATTGATTGCACACCAAGTATGGAATGTTCATATGTTAAGAATGTTTGTGTTGTATGTTGATAAGTTTTATTGATAAAAATTAAATAAAAGAGGACTTATATAAAGAAACAGAAATCCTGAAATAGATCCTCATCTATCTAGACAGGGCAGGGAATGGGAGAGAGTTAGGAAACCACACCCAATCAACAAAAGGGAAGGAGAAGTTGAATTGGAGCAGAGCATGTTAATTTCCCTGGCATACTAGTTTTCTATTGCTGGTGTAACAAACTACCACAAACATAGTTTTTTTTGGTTTAAAAAAAACCAGAAATTTATTACCTTACAGTTCCGGAGGTCAGAAGTCTAAAATGAGTCTTACTAGGCTAAAATCAAGGTGTTGGCAGGGCTATGTCCCTTTTGGAGGCTCTAGGGGAGAATATGTTTCTTGGCATTTGCCAGCTCTTAGAGGCTGCCTGCACTCCTGGAGCATAGCCACTTCTAGCTTCAAAGCCAACCATGGCCAATCAAATTACTCTCACCTCTTTTCCAGTATCACTGCCTCTTCTACCTCTCTTTCATTTTTAAGGACACATGTGGTTACATTGGGCCCACCTAGATAATCCAAGATACTTTCCCTGTCTCAAGATCCTTAATTTATCAGCCATGCAAAATCCTTTTTGCCCTCTATATTAGTTTGAAACTGTTCTGTATCTCAGAAAAGCCATGTTGTCTTAATCCTAATCCAATTTTGTTGGGGCAGACTTAATATTTAGGGTGGGATTGTTACCATAGGGATGTGACCCATTCAATTGTGGGTGTGGCTTTTTGATTAAATTATTTCTGTGGAGTTGTGACCCCCACTCATTTGAGGTGGATCTTAATTAGTTTACTGGAGTCCTCAAAATCTCACAGAGAGATTTCCAGGAAGATGGCAGAACAGAATAAATCAAGTTCACCCCTGCTCCAAGGAACAGCTAGAGAAGTGACAAAAAACCAATTGGGACAGCAATTCCAGGGTGTAAGAGATCTGGGAGTCTTCAACACCACATAGGGAGGCCTTGGTTGAAAAAGTTGGGGAATTCAGATGCAGAGAAACAGAGACCGTCCAACTATTGCAAACAGCCTAATACGCCTCTTTCCAAACCGAGGCCCAGAGCCCTCTGAAGTGCAGAGACAAGGAGACAGGGACAGGGAAGTAAGCCAAGCCACATTCCTTGAAAGTGCTACCCTCATGCATGCGGCTCCTGCCCCGTGACTCATCCCACACCCCATGAACCTGAACTCCATCACCCACCCACCCCGGCATCGTGCTCCCAGCACCCCACAACACACCTCCACCCTGGCATGGGCACATGCCTGTCCCAGCTTGACCCACCTCTCTTGTGCAAGCGTACAGTCTCGCCCTGCCCCTCCTGAGACCCTCGCATCAGTGTCCAGCCTCACAACCCCCATCTTCCCCTCCTTGCTTCCTGCAGGCAGTCACCTGTGTGTCCAAGCTGCAGATGCTCACCTTCATACCTGGGCCACACCTACACCCAGCCCGTATAGTCACACAAAGCTTTAAACTACTGAAGGTTACTTCCAAAGTAACCCTATCAAGATATTTATATGTCACGAAGAAAACAGAAGATCACTAACCATATGAAGATGCAGACAGATAGCCCAGTCTAATGACCAAATTAAAACAATGGAGAAGACACACACTTTGGAACAACTAATCAAAGATGTTCATATAACTCTACTAAATAAAATAAATGGGGTGGCTAATGTCATAAAGAAGATCAAGAAGACACTAGAAGAGCATAAAGGGGAATTTGAAAGAATAAATAGAAAAATAGATATCACAGAGATTAAAGATGCTGTAGGCCAAATAAAAAACATACTAGAGATACACAACAGCAGATCTGAAGAAGCAGAAAAAGGATACATGAACTAGAGGACAGGACAACTGACTTTGAACGTGCAGCACACCAAATGACAAAAAAGATGGAAAAATTTGAATTGGATCTCAGGGAAATGATAGACAAAACAAAGTACAAAAATATAAGAATCATTGGTGTCCCAGAAGGAGAAGAGAAGAGCAAAGGGCTAGTAAGATTAGTGGAGGATATAATGGGGGAAATCTTCCTAACCCTTATAAAAAACATAAAGATGCAAATCAGAGAAGCCAAATGAACTTCAAATAGAATAAATCCAAATAGGTCTTCCCCAAGACCCATACTAATCAGTCCGTCAAATGTTGAAGAGAAGTAGAAAATCCTGAAAGTGGCAAGAGAAAAACAATGTACTATGACAAGGGAAACCACATAAGACTGAGTTCGGACTACTCAACAGACACTATGGAGGTGAGAAGGCAACGCTATGATTTATTTAAGAACTTGGAACAGAAAGACTTCCAGCCAAGAATTCTGTACGTGGCCAACAGAGGTTGTCCTTAAAACTGGGGGAGAGATTAAAATTTTCACAGACAAACAAAAGCTGAGAGAATATGTTAACAAGAGACTGCCCCTATAAGAAATACTAGAGGGAGTTCTGCTGGCTGAAAAAAAAAGGAGAGGGAGTTCTGAAGGAGGGCAAAGTAATGAAGAGTGCCAGTAAGGGTAACTTAAAGAATAAAAAGAGAAAAAGGGAAAATAATATATAGATCTGACAAAACCCAAAGGATGAGATGGATTAAAAGACACCTTTGTTCTAGTTTGATAGCTGCCGGAATGCAACACAATGGATTGGCTTTTAATAAAAGAGGGTTTATTTCATTGGTTCTTCAGAGGAAAGGCAGCTAACTTTCAACTGAGGTTCTTTCTTATGTGGGAAGGCACAGGACAATCTCTGCTAGCCTTTTCTCCAGGCTTCTGGGTTCCAATAACTTTCCTCAGGGTGGTTCCTTTCTGCATCTCTGAAGGCCTGGGCTGAGCTGCAAGGGCTGAGATGAGGTGTGCTGAGCTGCTTGGGCTGTGCTACGTTGAGCTCTCTCATTTAAGCACCAGCCAATTAAGTCAAACATCATTCATTGCAGCAGGCATGGCTCCTAGCTGACTGCAGATGTAATCAGCAACAGATGAGGTTCACGTACCATTGGTTCCCGTCCACAGCAACAGAACTAGGTGCCTTTACCTGGCCAAGTTGACAACAGAATCTAACTACCACAACCTTTAACTTTGAATGTTACAGACTAAACTTACCAATTAAAAGATATAGATTGGCATAATGGATTAAGAAATATAATCCAGCCATATGCTACTTACAAGAGACTCATCTTAGACACAAGGACACAAATAGATTGAAAGTGAAAGGATGGAAAAAGATGTTCCACACAAGCTATAACCAAAAGAAAGCAGGAGAATCTATATTAAAATGAGATAAAATAGACTTTAAATGTAAAGACATAATAAAAGACAAAGAAGGACACTATATATTAGTAAAAGGGACAATTAACCAAGAAGAAATGACAATAATAAATGTCTGTGCTCCCAATCAAGGAACTCTAAAGTACATGAGACAGACATTGGCAAAACTCATGTTTCAACAATAATAGTTGGAGACTTCAATATACCACTCTCCTCTGTAGATAGAACAATCAGACAGAGGATCAACAAAGAAATAGAGAACTTAAACAATTTGATAAATGAATTAGGCCAGACAGACGTATATAAGCTGTTACACTCCAAAACACCAGGATATACACTTTTCTCTCGTGCTCATAGAACATTCTCCAGGATAGATCATATGCTGGGGCACAAAACAGTTCTTTATAAATCTAAAAACATTGAAATTATTCAAAGCACTTTCTCTGATCACAATGGAATGAAGCTGGAAATCAATAACCACCAAAGAATATGGAGGTTATATATGGAGGTTAAATAATGCAATTTTAATAATGAGTGGGTCAAAGAAGAAATTGCTAGAGAAATTAGTAGCTATCTAGAGACAAATGAAAACGAGAATACAACACATCAGAACTTATGGGATGTGGCAAAGGCTGTGCTGAGAGGGAAATTTATTGCCCTAAATGCCTGTATTAAAAAAGAAGAAAGAGCAAAAATCAAGGGGTTAACTGCTTACCTAGAGGAACTTGAGAAAGAACAGTAAACTAGCCCCAAAGCTAATAGAAGAAGATAAATAACAAAGATTAAAGCAGAGTTAAATGAATGTAAGAACAATAGAAAGAATCAATAAAACCAAAAGTTGGTTCTTTGAGAAAATCAATAAAATTGACGTGCCACTAGCAAGGCTGACAAAGAAAAGAGGAGAGAGAATGCAAATAAATAAAACTAGAAATTAGAGCAGGGTCCTTACCACAAACCCTGAAGAAATAATAATAAAAAATACATTAGAGGATAGTATGAACAACTATACACCAACAAACTAGACAACTTAGATGAAATGGGCAAATTCCTGGAAACACACAAACAAGCTACACTGACTCAAGAAGAAATAGAGGATCTCAGCAAACTAATCACAATGAAAGAGATCCAATCAGTCATCAAAAATCTTCCTACAAAGAAAAGCCCAGGGCCAGATCGCTTCACAGAAGAATTTTAGCAAACATTCCAAAAAGAAGTAAAACCAATCCTGCTCATTTTTTTCAAAAAAATTGAGGAAAAAGCAACACTGCTTAACTCATTTATGAACTTAACATCACTCTAATACCAAAACTGGGTAAAGATGCCATAAAAAAGGAAAATTATAGGCCAATCTCCCTAATGAACATAGACACAAACATTCTCAGAAAAGTACTAGCAAATTGAATCCAACAACACATTAAAAGAATTATACACAATGACCAAGTGGGGTTTATACAGGAATGCAAGTATGGTTCAACACAAGAAAATCAGTTAATGTAATAGAGCACACTAACCAATCAAAAGGGAAAAATCGCATGGTCATGCTGATTGATGCTGAAAAAACATTTGACAAAATTCAATGTCCTTTTCTGATTAAAACACTTCAAAAAAAGGTAAGAATCAAAGGCAATTTTCTTAATATGATAAAGGGCATATATGAAAAACCCATAGCCAGCATCATACTCAATAGTGAGAGACTGAAAGCATTCCCCTTAAGATCAGGAATGAGATAAGGATGCCCTCTGTCACCACTATTATCAACATTGCACTAGAAGTTCTGGCTAGAGCAATCAGCCAGGAAAAAGAAATAAAAGGTATCCAATTTGAAAGGGAAAAGTAAAACTTTCATTATTTGCAGATGACATGATATTATACTTGGAAAATCCTGAGAAATCCTCAACAAAGTTACTTGAACTAATAAACAAATTCAGCAAGGTGGCAGATTATAAGATTAGTGTGCAAAAATCAGTAATGTTTCTCTGCACAAGCAGTGACCTAGCTGAGGAGTCAATTAAGGAATAGCATTCCATTCAAAATAGCAACTAAAAGAATCAAGTATCTAGGAGTGAACTTAACTAGGGATGAAAATGACTTGTGCACAGAGAATGACATAATATTGTTAAAAGAAATCAAAGAAGATCTAAATAGGCATTTTCCATACTCATGAATAAGAAGGTTAAATGAGTTAAGATGTCAATTCTACCCTTATTGATCTATAGACTCAATGCAGTACCAATCAAAATTCCAACAACCTGCTTTGAAGACTTGGAAAAGCTAGTTACCAAATTCATCTGGAAGGGAAAGAGATCCTGAATAGCTAAAAGTATCAAAAAAAAAAAAAAGGAAAAAGGAAAAACGAAGTGGGAAGATTAACACTTTGTGATTTTAAAACTTATTATAAAGCCACAGTGATCAAAACAGCATGGCACTGGCACAAAGATAGAAGGATTGACTAAAGGAATCAAATTGAGAGTGCAGAAACAGACCACCAAATCTATGGTCAACTGATTTTCAACAATGCCCCCCAAACCAATGAACCGGGACAAAATAGTCTTTTCAACAAATGGGCATGGGAGAACTGGATATCAATAGCCAGCAGAATGAAAGAGGAGCCTTACCTTACACTCTTTACAAAATTGAACTCAAATTAGATCAGATACCTAAATGTAAGAACGAATACCATAAAGCTCCTTGAAGAAAATATAGGAAACATCTTCAAGACCTGGTAATAGGAGGTAGCTTCCTAAACTTTCTATCTAAAGCACAAGCAACAAAAGAAAAAAAAATAAATAAATGTGAACTCCTCGAAATTAAATGCTTTTGTACCTTAAAAGACTTTGCCAAAAAAGTGAAGAGGCAGTCAACTAACTAGGAGAAAATATTTGGAAATCATATGTCGGATAAAATTTTAGTATCCTGTATACATAAAGAAGTCATGCAACTCAACAACAAGAGAATGAACAACCCAATTATAAAATGGGCTAAAGGTATGAATACAAATTTTTCTGAAGAGCAAATACAGATGGTTAAAAAATAACATGAAGAGATGCTCATTCTCATTAGCTATAAGGGAAATGCAGATCAAGATGACAATGGGATACCGCCTCACCCCTATAAGAATGGCTGCTATTAAACAAACAGGAAACTATAAATGTTGGATAGGATGTGGAGACTGGGACACTTATGCACTGCTGGTGTGAATGTATAATGGTGCAGCCACTATGGAAGATGGTTTGGTGATTCCTTAGGTAACTAAATATCGATTTACCCTATGACCCAGCAATAGCACTACTTGGTATATACCCAGCAGAGCTGAAAGCAAAGACACAAACAGAGATTTGCGCATGGATGTTCATAGCAGCACTATTCATAATCACCAAAAGATGGAAATAATCCAAGTGCCCATCAGCAAACAAGTGGATTAACAAAATGTGGTGTATATATATATATATTTGGAATATTATGCAGCAGTAAGACAAAATGACGTCCTGAAGCCCATGACAAGAAGGATGAGCCTTGAGAACACAATGCTGAGCAAAATTAGCCAGACACAAAAGGATATTATATGATTCCACTTTTATGTCCATGGTAATTGTAAAATCAGAGGTTTGTAATACAGAATATAGGGGACCTAGAGATACACAAGAGCTTGAGAGGGATGAACAGGTAGCTAATGTGGTTGAACTTAATTGTAAGGGCATAGATAGAAGTGAAGGTGGTTCACTAGTGGGTCTATAAGTAATATTAACATATTGAGGGTGAACATGATTGAAAGGGGTTGTATAGACCTATATGTCCCACTGATTAACATTACAAATATAAATAAGCTAAGTGAGGGCCCGTAGAAGCTCAGAGAGGAGGCCACCAGAATCAGGAGCTGAAAGCCATGAAACCCAGGAGCAAAGGGGCAGGAGACATCATCATATGACTTCCCCTGTGACAGAGAAACCCCCTGAAGTGATCAGCCTGTCTAGAGTTAAGGTATACTGTTGTTGATGCCTAAATTTGGACATTTTCATGGCCTTTGAACTGTAAATTTGTAACCTAATAAATCCCCCTTGTAAAAGCCAGTTCACTTTTGGTATATTGCATTCTGCAGCATTAGCAAACTGTAACAGCCATCTAAGGTAACATAGCCACAGGTTCTGGGGATTAGGGTTTGGACATTTGGAGGGTCATTCTCTGCCTGCCACACCAGGATAATATACAATTGACTGTTTCACCAAGTGCTTCGTGAGGGGATTGCAAAGTTAACACAGGACCATGTGATGTATAATTGGTTGCTTATGCAGTCATGTTTAAATTAAATGCATAATAAATTATATAGCAAAGGTCATGGTTCACATCTAAATGGGATTCTGATGTATAAAGACATGACCAAAAAACTAGTGAAAACTATTTCCTATTTCCCCTACCTATGACCACTGTGGTTTCCTGCTTAAGGCAGTTGTTATCCTAAGTCTCTGAAACAGTAGCGTTAAAATTACCTTTGAATTTGTCAGAAAGTCAAATTCTCTAGCCCCATTCCATATCTGCTGAATCTGTAGCTGGAGGGAGGAAAGATCTGTGCTTAATAAACAACTCCAGGAACTCTGGTGCAGGGTGAAGGTTGAGAATCACTGCCATAAGAACCCAGATATAATGAATTTGGCCACTAGACAGGGAGAGTTTTAGTCATCATTGAAGATGAGTGATTTTGTGTACTTGTCTTCCCATCCTATATCTGGGGTCAAATGTTTGACTTCAACCAAAGAGAGGATTCTTAAGTAAAACCAGAAAGAGCTGTTCTCTAAAGTTTGTAAAATATCTAGGCACAAGCAGTTTAATCCTCATGTGCCTCTAGGTGACTCGTATCATTCTCTTTATCACATAGCTTCAGCACACTGAAGTCCGTTGGCTCCATGATTATGAGAACAACCAGTGAATCCCCAAGAAAGTTATTTAGATAATTTGCGTCAGAATGGCTCTGGGTATTTGTGCTTTTAGCATTATAATTCCTCTTCAATGGTGAGGAAAATTTCTTTCCAGACTTCAGAATTGGCTCTTAGAGAACTGAGCCTCCTTCTTGATGTCATTAAGATGATAGATGATTTTGGAGACCATTATAAAGTCTATTTACAAGTAGAAGGAGTCAGGGTTATGAAGCACATATAAACAAAACACATTTAGTGTCTATGTGAGTTTGCGTTTCTAAAGGCATTTCCCACCTAACAAACTGATGTATTCCAACATTTATTTTGAAGTCGATTGTTTTGGAAACTTGCATCCATTTCCCCAGAAACCTTATGTTCTTTAGCCCACAGCCTACCTGAAATGTCCATGGGCACTAATACCATTTTAAATAGCTGTTTTGTACAATGGTGTTTTCTAGAAAAATGAGTTTGAGTGCTACTAGGAGAGGTTAGAGCAACCTCTTCCTATCACCTTCTGCAAGTGATTGGTAGTGGTCTTTTTCAATTCCATCACTCAACTCAGCATTTAATAGGATGCTCAGGACTGTTAAAAACTTCTGCAGTAAGCCATCAATAATGGCTCCCAAGGACTGGGGCAGTGACTCTAGCAGATGAGGGATAAGGTCCAGGAATGAAGATTGGGTGACGAACTTGACTGAGGCTGTGGCTGAATCAAGAAAAGAAGAGGAATGATGTAATTCCTGAAGGCAGAGAGTAAGGGCTGCAGGGTACATCCTCCTCCTCAGCCACCTAAGAGATAGGACTCTGGGTCAATGCAGTTTAGTGAGTTCACAGTACAAAGACCACTGCTCCAAGCACAAGCTAATGACAGGTAAAGAGGTAAAAGAAGAACAAAAAGGCATGATCCAACCTGCTGAAACATAAAATGTTGAACAGGGACTGATTTCACAGGTTTGCTAAACTACAAGTCCAGGGACAGCTGCATGTTTGTTTCCTACGTGGTGAAAAGAGACTAAGAGTGCTACACAGAATGTAGGATGCTAAACCCAGATATACTGCTTGAAGCCAGAGCAGGGGTGGGTTTTTCCTTTAAGGAAAAGAGGACGGAAAAAAAAAAGATCACTGCTGACATGATGATGGGGATTATGGTTTTGTTAGAGGCAGGGGGCAGAGGGCAGTAGGGGACTTGTTACCAGGAACTGAGCCAAACTGTCAGATGACTCCACAACTGCACAGCAGGCTGCACGGACTAAAACGTCAAACCAACTTTATAAACAATCTCATTCTGGATGGCGGAAACAGCAACAAGAAATGGTTAGACAGGAAAAGGGTAAAACAATAAACTTTACCATTCAAAAATGGACCTGAAAATCAAAATTCCAGGGCACCTAAAGAAAAATAAAGATAGGAGAGACAGGCAGCAAAATTAACAGTGAAAATGGAAATATACTGTATATGAAATTCACCATATGAACAGGCTGACAAAGACTTAATAAGTGTTGAGTCTGTTCAAAGAGCTAAGCACATGACTTTTGTTTGCAAAATAAACTATGAAATAAAAAATAAATAGCAACTAAACTGTATGTGGTAAACACACACACATATGAAATGATTAGACATCTTAGAAATGAAAAATAGAATCATGATAATTAAAAATGCAAGATATAAACTCTAGGGGGTACAAGGTAGTTCAGTGGTATAATGCTTGCCTGCCATGCAGGAGACCCGGGTTCAATTCCTGGACCATGCACTTCCCAAAAAACAAGCAAACAAGCAAAACAAGCAAACAAAACCAACCAAAGAAAAATTCAACACATGGTGCTGCAATAACGGAATACTCACATGGAAAAATAATGAAATGTGACCTCGCTGTTCTAGTTTGCTAGCTGCCAGAATGCAATATACCAGAAACAGAATGGCTTTTAAAAAGGGGAACTTAATAATAAGTTGCAAGTTTACAGTTCTAAGGCTGAGAAAGTGTCCCAATTAAAACAAGTTTATAGAAATGTTCAATCTAAGGCATCCAGGGAGAGATACCTTGGTTCAAGAAGGCCGATGACGTTTAGGGTTTCTCTCTCAAGTGAGAAGGCACATGGCGAACACAATCAGTGTTTCTCTCTTATCTGGAAAGCCATGTGGCAAACATGGCATCATCTTTCATGAAGCTTCCCAGGAGACGTTTTCCTTTTGCATTTCCAAGGGTTGCTGGCTGGTGGACTCTCTGCTTCTTGTGATTATGTCATTCTCTGCTCTCTCAGAATCTCCTTTCTCTTTTATAGGATTCCAGTAAACTAATCAAGACCTACCTGAAATGGGTAGAGACATGTCTTCACCTAATCCAGTTTAACAACCCTTCTCGATTGAGTCACATCTCCAGGGTGATGATCTAATTAAAGTTTCAAACATACGGTACTGAATAGAGATTAGAAGAAACAACTGCCTTTACAAAATGGGATTAGGATTAAAACATTGCTTTTCCAGGGGACATACATCCTTTCAAACCAGCATACCCCACCATACAGCATACAAAATAAAAAAAAGATAAAAACACTAGACAGAAAACAGAGGTTATTAATTAATTGAAAACTATGCCATGAGTGTGCTAAGAAACTCACTCATAGCATAGTACAGAGGATCAAATCAATTTAATTAAAAATGGAGCAGTTGAGAAAGATGAAGTGAAAGGCTATTAGAAGAGGTCTAGGAGAACAGAATATAGAGAAAAGCAGAGAATTGATATTTAAGGAGACAATCTTTATAAATTTCTAATGCAGTAGAACTAAGAACCAAGAGTTACCAAAACAACTCTAAAGAACAGGGTGAAATTACTCTGCTCACCAGATATAAAGGTTTATTATAGAAATAATAGTAATCAATGCAATATGGTATCGATGTAGATCTAGATAAAGAAACCAATGGAATAGAGTAGAAAATTAAAAACAGATCCAGCTATATGTGAAAATTTCATAAAATAATGGAACGGCATTATATAATAAGTAGAGGAATAATTTTAAAATTGTGCTGAGATTATTCGTATTTAAAAATACGAAGTTTTATCTGGCTTTTAAAACCAACACACAGAAAATTCAGGAGTTATCTATAAGTAAAAAACATATATTTAAATCATTTTGGAGATGATAAACAAGAATTACCTTGGGCTAGGAAAGAGTATCTTAAACTGGACACAGAAAACAATAACCATAGAGAAAAAGATTGATGATTTTATCTACATTAAAATTGAAAAAAACCTCTGCTTAACCCAAAACACTATAAACACACTGAATAGACAAGTCCACAAAAGAAAGGAAGACATTGTCACATGTATATAACTGGCAGAGATTGGTAGCCAGATGCATAAAGACTTATGATCCAATAAGAAAATAAGCAGCAGTTTCCTCTTTCCCACCCTCCCCACTCAACACCCTCAAACAGAATGATTAAAGGCTACAAAGCAGCAATGCACAGAAAAGGAAAAGAAAATGCCTAATAAGTGTGGTAAAACAGTGCTAAGGTTTTCTTCATACTTGTCGGATTGGCACATAGTATTGTCTCATAATACTAAGTGATAGCAGTGATATGAATCCACAGGAACTTTACACACTGCCAGTGAGCTGATAAATGGATGTGATAATTTTGGATACAATATGACACTGTATTAGTTTCCTATGGCTGCTGTAACATATTGCCACAAATGTAGTGGCTTAAAGCAACAGAAATTTATTATCTTTAGAGTTCTGAAGGCCAGAAGTGCAAAATGGGTCTCTTGGGCTAAAATCAAGGTGTTGGCAGAGCTGCATTCCTCCTGAGAGCTCTAGGGGGAGAATCTGTGCCCTTGACTTTTCCAGCTCCTAAAGGCCACCTCTATTCTTTGGTCTGTGCCCTCCTTCTTCCCTCTTCAAAGTCAGTACCAGGTCCTTCTCACGCTGCCATTTCTCTGGTTCTCTGCTCCTGCCACTTTCTTCTACTTATAAGGACCCTTCTAATTAAACTATGTCCACCTAGATAAGCCAGGGTTCTGTCCACACCTTATGGTCAGCTGGTTATCAACCTTAATTCCATCTGTATCCTCAATTTCCATTTGCCATGTAACCTAACATGGTCATGGGGCTTCCAGGGATTAAGGCATGGACTTCTTTTTTTTTTTAATTTTTATTTTTTAACTTTTTAATTGTATAATATAACACATATACAAAACAAAGGAAGAAAAAAGAAATAGTTTCCCAAGCACTTTTTGACAAGTAGTTATAGGACAGATCTCAGAATTTGTCATGGGCTACCATACGATCTTCTCAGATTTTTCCTTTTAGCTGCTCCAAAATATAGGAGCCTAGAAGAAATAAATATTTTTTAATCATCACAATCAACTTTTTATTCTTTTTTTGTGAAAAATAACATATATACAAAAAAGCAATAAATTTCAAAGCACAGCAGAACAATTATTTGTAGTATAGATTTCAGAGTTTGATATGGCTTACAATCCCACAATTTTAGGTTTTTACTCCTAGCTGCTCTAAGATACTGGAGACTAAAAGAAATAACAATATAATGATTCGGCAATCATATTTGTTTGTTAAACCCTATCTTTGTTGTATAATTCCACTATCACCTTTGATCTTTCTATCCCACTCTTGAGGGGTATTTGGGCTACGGTCATCCTAACTCTTTCTATTGAAATGGGCTGTCAATAATATGGGGTAGGGAGATGAAACTAGCTGATGTTCTGGAGAGGCTGGGACCTCTAGGTTTCAGTACTTTTCTGGTCCAGGGATCCATCTGGAGGTTGTAGATTTCTGGAAAGTTGCCCTAGTGCATGGAACCTTTGTAGACTCTTATATATATATATAAAATATATATATGTTTTATATATATATAAAATATATATACTTTATATTACATATATTTAAATATATGTATATTTAAAATTTTTTATTTATTTATTTTAATTGACAAACCAAAACAATATACAGACACGAACATCCTTAACATACAAACATACATGGAATGTATGGCTCACAATATCATCACATGATAGCATGTTCATCACCATCATCATCCTTTAGAACATTTGCTCACTCCAGAAAAAGAAATTAAAAGAAAAAAGAAAAAAAACTCATACATACCATGTCCCTTACACCTCCCTTTCATTGACCACTAATATTTCTATCTACTTAATATGTTTTAATCTTTGTTCCCCCTATTTTCTTTCTATACCACTTATCACTCCCTTTCATTGATCACTAGTATTTCAATCTACTCAATTTGTTTCAACATTTGTTCCTCCTATTATTTATTTATTTTTAATCCATATTTTTTACTCATCTGTCCATACCATAGATAAAAAGATCACCAGGTACAAAGTTTTTGCAAATCACACAGTCACATTATATCACAGTATAATGATATAGTGAAAGCTGTATCGTCTTCTACATTCATCTTCAAGAAACATGACTACTGGAACATAGCTCTACAGTTTCAGGCACTTCCCTCTAGCCTCTCTAATACACCTTAAACTGAAAAGGGGATATCTGTCTAATGCATAAGAATTACCTCCAGGATAACCTCTCAACTCTGAAATCTCTCAGCCACTGACACTTTATTTTGTCTCATTGCTCTCCATCCTCCTTTCAATGGAGAAGATTTTCTCAATCCCTTGATGCTGAGTCCCAGCTCATTCTAGGATTTCTGTCCCATGTTGCCAGGGAGGTTTACAATCCTGGGAGTCATGTCCCATGTAGAGAGGGGGAGGGCAGTTTGCTTGTTATGTTGGCTAAGAGAGAGAGAGGCCACATGTGAGCAACAAAAGAGGTTCTTAGGGAGTGACTCTTAGACTTAATTTTAAATAGGCTTAATCTATCCTTTGCAGGGAAAAGTTTCATATGAACAAATCCCAAGATTGAGGGCTCAGCCTATTAATTTGGTTGTCCCCACTGCTTGTGAGACAATCAGGAATTCTCCAAATGGGAAAGCTGAATTTTCCCCCTTTCTCGCCATTCCCCCAAGGGAACTTTGCAAATACTTCTTTATTCACTGTTCAAATCACTCTGGGATTTATTGGGGCATCATTCTGGACAAACCTACAAAAATCTCATGCCCTACTCAAGGTTCCATGTACTTATGGTGTTCAATTAACCTGTCCATATAAGTTATATTAGGAAACGCACTAGTCAAAATATAAATTTTGTATCAAATAAACGTTTTTTGGTTTAGTCTCATACAGAAGTTGAAGTTTAAAAATATGAAAGACCATCCTATGTTTAACACCCTGCAATATTGACAATCCCTTGTTCTTCCTTATACAAAAACAGTTTTTAAGTTGTACATTTAGTCATTATCATTGTACGCTCTAGGCATTCCTAGATTATACCATCTCAGTCTTTATCATCTATCTGTCCTTCTGGTTTCATATGTGCGCCCAGCCCTCCTCCCTCTATCATTCTCACATTCAGCTTCATTCACTGTGCTTACATTATTGCGCTATAATCAGGTAGTATTGTGCTATCCATTTCTGAATTTTTACAATCAGTCCTGTTGATCAATCTGTTTCCCTTCTGCTCCAATTACCCAATATCTACCTTATTTCTATCTCCTGATGACCTCTGTTCTTAACTGAAATTCTCCAAGTTCATTCCTTAATGTTAGTTCATATCAGTGAGACCACACAGTATTTGTCCTTTGTTTCTGGCTAATCTCACTCAGCATAACATCCTCAAGGTCCATTCACGTTGTTATATGTGTTCTAGTTTGCTAGCTGCCGGAATGCAACACACCAGAGAGGATTGGCTTTTAATAAAAGGGGAATTATTTCATTAGTTCTTCAGAGGAAAGGCAGCTAACTTTCAACTGAGGTTCTTTCTTACGTGGGAAGGCACAGGATGGTCTCTGCTGGCCTTCTCTCCAGGCCTCTGGGTTCCAATAACTTTCCCTGGGATGAATTCTTTCTGCATCTCCAAAGGCCTGGGCTGAGCTGCGAGTGCTGAGATGAGGTATGCTGAGCTGCTTGGGCTGTGCTACACTGAGTCTCTCATTTAAGCACCAGCCAATTAAGTCAAACATCATTCATTGTAGCAGGCACGCCTCCTAGCTGACTGCAGATGAAATCAGCAACAGATGATGTTCACGTACCATTGTCTCATGTTCACAGCAATAGAACCAAGCACATTTACCTAGCCAAGTTGACACCAGAATCTAACTACCACAATATGCTTCATGACTTTATTCTAAGACATGGACTTCTTTGGGTGGCGGTTAGAAGTTTGCAGTCATCATTATTCCACTAATCACAGGCATTAGTAAAATTCACCAATGGTTTGCAAGTCCATTTCTAGGCATACTCACTTGAAATAATATAGCACGTTATTCAAGGGAATGTATATGACAGTTGCATCATTGTTTAAGATAGTTAAAACTGGAAACAACCTAAATGTCTACCAGCAGAAGGGATAAATAGCAGTCCATTATATAAAAAATACAATGCAATAGCTAAAAATAACGAAGTAGGGGCTACATGAGTCAACATGAATATTTCTCATTAACAAAATGTTGCAGAAGGATCTGTAGTGTATGATACCACTTACATAAAATTAAAACATCTGAAAGACAAACTTATTTTATTCATGGACGCACTGAATGAGGTGCAAATCATCCTCATCTGAGCTGAAAAGTTTTTCGGCTGACACTTCAGCCTTCCACTTTGGTGTTTATGCACTCTCATCAACACAAAGCCCTCTTCTATAGCAGGAATTGGTGGACAATGGCCCATGTGCTGGCTGCCTTTTGTAGAAAGAGTTTTATGAGAACACAGCTATGCCATTATGGATCTTGTATTGCAGCTTTCATGCTATAATGGCAGAGTTGAGTTGTTGCCACAGAGACAGATGACCCTTGAGCCTAAAATGTTTACGACTGGTCCTTTAAGACATAGTTTGTTAGTGCTGTCAATACAGGTTGTGTGGACACTGCTTGTTCAGAGGCAGGCATTGCGCTGGTGACTGGAGACACAATGGTGCTTAGAGGATCCCACGCTTAAGAAGCTTAGAGTCATAAATGAAGGGGTAACAACAAACAAGTTCAAGGAAATGTTTTTTTATATGCTAGGACACACTGTTTAGGACACAGAGATGTGAGAGATTGAAAGCATGAATAAATGGGATATATATGTATTAAGTGCCTGGCTCATAAGAGGCATTCAATGCTATGGGTTTCCATTGCATCTATATTCATACACTTGTGTCGATCATATCCTGTGATGTTCTACATGAATGAGAGTTAAGAAATAGAGAGAAGAATAAAGGCAGAAAAAATTTAGAAGAGAAGAAAGTTCAACTGTATTAAATGATGAAAGATAAGGTATGCCGATGTTTAGATTTTTACATGATGTTTCAAAAATATTTTTTTCTGAACTGTATTGTGTTTTTTATTTCACTGAAAATGTGTAACAGTCATTTTACCAGAAACTTGGCCATCATTTTCCCTCATACAAGCTATAAACAAGGAGAATAACAAGAAAATTTCTAAAATTTTTCTGTTGAAGCTTTCCTGCTACTACTTGCTGGAAAATACAAATTGTAATTTAATTTTACATTTATAGTTACATATAATTTAAATATTTATTTATATTTAATTGTAAATATAATTTAGAATTATAAATTATAAATGTGATCGATCACTTACAGTATTCCAAGTAATTTTTTAAAAACAAATCCCCTTTACGATGAAGGAAGACATCTATTTTCTTTAATAGATCCTGAAGGTAAAAAGGAATAAATAAATTGTTATCATAATTATTATCCAATATTATTTAGTGAGCTCCCAACAGCTGTTCAATTCTCAGAAGAGCATATTTGACTCTGTTAATTACATTTCTTAGAAGGGCCCATTAGTGCTATTTTGGCCTATATTATCTTTTAGCAGCAAACCACTTTTATCTGTCACTGAAAGGTAATCGTTTATATGTAATGTACATCCCTCATTTTATTTCCCTTCTCTTTGATCGTTCCATATATTTCTTTGTTCTCTTGAAATTTAGGCTGAGGAGGAGCTTAGAACTTGCCTTGAGTAAATGGTCTTCATTCAATTATAAATGATCTTCCTTCCTGGGTGTTTTGTCAAATGTTCAGCTATCATTGAAAGTCTCATACATAAGTATGAAAGTTTTAGAATTAACTTATAATGTTAAAGCTTCCTAAAAGGGCATTTTGTTCTTTTCTCTGGTAGAACCTTACCAGGCTTATAATTTGCTCCCAAGGCTAGAATATCTTGGTTAGTATTATTATAAATAGCTTCAAAATTTTATTTCATTGACAAATAGGAGGAGGGCTTTCATCTTTCCTATTGCGACGTTCAATTGTATACAATTAAATAGCTCTCCCGTGTTTTTTATTAGACCTCTCTGCCATTTTGATTTAGCTGGCAATGACCTTCTTAATGAGGGGACAAGAATGGATCTAAATAGTAGCATCACAGGAAATTTTGTTACATTTGAGAGGGCAGAGGGTGTCACAGAAAAAAATGCACCAGATAATATTAACTAGGCAAGGATGACTTATTAATTTATAAAGGCCTGCAAAAGCAGAGAAGAGAGAGTAGAACTCAAAAGAAATAAAAGACAGCAAGCTTTTAAAATGCTGGGAGTGGGTTGGAGGAAAAGTTCTGGAAGATAATAAGGGGGGTTGATCACTGGGTGGGTGAGGGATTTGCTGAGGTTGCAATTAGGAGCACTTTGGTTGGAATATTTTCTTTTGCAGAGGAGGAGGGAGAAAAAGAAATGCCCAATTAGGACGCTCTCAGACACCAGGCTAAGGGCCATGGAGAAGGGAGAGTGGAGTGGGAGGACAGGGCAAAATGAGATTTAGAATAGTTAGGGTCTGAGGGCGTCCTTTTCTCTTTTGGCCCTAGCAGCCTGAGTCATTTCCCTCTGCAGTCCCACAGCTGCAGGATTCATTTCCAGGTAGTCAGGATGGGGGAAGAAGTGGGTAGGGGTATAGGAGGAGAAAGCCTGGGAGCTTGGGCAAGGGATGGGAAATGTGCTTCAACTTAGACTGCAGGAAGAGAACAAACACTCCTAGCAGTGTTCAAAAAGCATGACCCAAGGGCTTTCCCTGGTCATCTACGAAATTCAAGAACTCTCACCCTAAGCTGACTTTTATACTCTCTGTGCTGGTTTGAAAGGATTTATGTATCCTAGAAAAGCCATGTTTTAATTCCATCTCTTGGAGGCAGCTGTTTCTCTTAATCCCTATTCAATACTATAGGGTAGAAACTTGATTAGATTATCTCCACAGAGATGTGACTCACACAATTGTGGGTATCAACTTTTGATTAGATGGAGATGTGACCCCAGGTGGGTCTTGATTAGTTTACTAGAATCCTTTAAAAAGGCAGCATTTTGGAGATAGTCTTTTTAGAATGAAGAGAGCCACTAGGAGAGCCCACTCAGCCAGAGATCTTTGGAGATGAAGAAGGAAAACACCCTGGGGGAGCATCATGAAACAAGAAGCCTGAGGAGAAAACTAGCAGACATCACCATGTTCACCATGTGCCTTTCCAGTAGAGAGAAAAACCCTGAATCTCATTGGCATTTCCTGAATGAAGATAACCTCTTGGTGCCTTAATTTGGACATTTCTATAGCCTTGCTTTAGTTGGGACATTTTCACGGCCTTAGAACTGTGGACTTGCAACTTAATAAATTCCCACTTTCAAAAGCTGTTCTGTTTCTTGTATATTGCATTCCAGCAGCCAGCAAATTAGAACACTAATGATGTTTGGAATAAGACAATACCTGAAATACACTTTATTTCTGACCTTGATCTCAAAAGTCTTTGCTGTTTAATTTTCCTCTTAAAAATTTTGTTTTGTATTAAAATGATGAAAAACATATAAGTATTCTGATTTCAAATAGATGCTTTACCATTGGTGTGTTTTGCACTTCTTTGCTCTTTAGTTTAATACATGACTGTTTATATACAATTTCAAGTGCGTTATTTCTCTCTGGGATGGTATGAGGCAGGTAAAGAAAGGTTACATGTTCCATTTTGACAATTTGACATGAATTGAAGCAATCAGATCAATTTAGTGAATATCTGAATTGAATTAATCAAAGAATTTAGTAAACAAAGACTATAGGGCTATTGTTTTACAGAATCTGTTTGTTGGCTTGATTGAAATGTTTTAACTAGTTTTGTTTGTTGTGTTTCTACTTATATAGGAAACAATGTAGCATGAGAGTTAACATAGGAATTCTAAGGCCAGCCCTAATCTTATTTCTATGAGCTCTGTGAGCTTGTGAAATCCCTTAATGTCTGTAAGCCTGTTTTCTCCTCTCTAAATGGGGGGTGATAACACTGAGAGCTTGGTACAATGCCTGCTAGATGATAAGGTCACAATAAATGTTGGTTATGGTATGTAGCAGAGTCATAATATACTTGAAAGTAGTGACAAACTATGAATCACTATATAAAAATAAAGTGCTGTTGCAACACAATTTTCACGAGAAACATTGAGATTTTCTGAAAAGGGTTGAAATGGAGGAATCCATGTTATAGAATATGTTCTATTGTCATATCCCAGTGGCTCAATAATTGGGAGAAAATCTTTGCTATCACTAATAAAAGTAAATATACAAAATATTAAAGCTGAGCCCCAAACAATTTCTTAACCTGAAAGCATGAGCATGAAGAATTAAGAAACAATACTATTAAAATACAATATACCAATGGATAAATGAATCTTAGAGAAGTATGACCTTATTAGAGCAATCCTTGTACAGCTAATATCTTGGCTATTTATTTTTTACATATGTGAATGCACGTGTGTGGGGAGAGTGAAGGGAGGTACACAATATCTGCAGAATACAATCTAAATCCCCTTAGACTTCACTCAAGTCTTTCACAACCTGGCCCATAAACACCTGTCAGTTTAACCTTGTATTATGTCTATCCACATTCCCACATAGTCACCGTTCTCTGAAAAAGCCATGCATTTTCACTTATCTTCGTCTATGCTCAGCCTAAAACATCTACTCAGGTCCACTCCATGGAATTCTTAGTCAATCACTCGTGAGCTCTGAAGCCTTCTCCAGTCTTACATCTGGAGAAGAGGAATAACATCTCCTCTCCCAGTGCTTCCCTATCATGTTTCTTTTATCTACATTTGCACAAATGTGTACGCTTACTCTGAATTGCAGTTAGTTATTTGTGTTCCTTATTTTACTTGAAGGCAAGCTCCTTGAGGGCAAGTTCTTGAGATCCTACTCTATGTCTTCTGGTTTCCACAGCCCCTCTGTGCCAGGCTCACTGCTTTATAAATGTTTAGGGACTGAGGAGTGGTTGTTGGACTGAACCAAAACCAGACTTCCTGGATTCAAGTTCACTACAAAGTGGAGGGGGGCACTCCCTTGGAGGGGCTGGGGAGACGGCAGCTTTCTGATTGGCTTTAAGTTTTGGGGTGGGCTCTCTAAACTCTTGTGATGGTTCCAGAGGAAGAAAACTTTGTAAAGGTTTTGAAAATAATCAGGCTACATTAGGTATTAGAAACCCAGTATCCAATCACTTTGGTTTCGTCAGTGGAAAATGAACCACTTACTATAGAAAAAAAATAGTTCTTTTCCTGATGATACATTACTCTAGAAACTGGTGGCCTCCTGAAATCTGTTTAAAAGCATTTGCTGAAAGCAGAAAATTTTACCACCTTGAATTTTTTGTTTTGTTTTTTATATATTTGAAGAAAAATATGTATTGTGCCTGTGCTATGGGGCAGCGTTCTAGCCTCTAATGTTACATTTGAGCAAGATGAATATTATAACTGGAAACAATTTTATCTAGAGATTGGCTGTTAAATACTACCTAACTGTAATATAATTATGTTAAAACACTGAATGAAGCTGCATGTGAGAATGATAGAGGGAGGAGGGCTGGGGACATAAATGAAATCAGAAAGAAAGATAGATGTTAAAGATCGAGATGGTATAATCTAGAAAAGCCTAGAGTATATAATAATAGTGAAATGTATAATGTACAAATTTTAAAAATGTTTTTGCATGAGGAAGAATAAAGGAATGTCATTATTGCAGGGTGCTGAAAATAGATGGTAATTAATTTTTAAAATGTCACCTTATGTGTGAGACTAAAGCAAAAAATGTTTATTTGGTACAAAATTTATACTTTGACTAGAGTATTTCCTAATATAACTTATGTAGATAGTTTGATTGAACGTCATAAGTACTTGGAATCTCAGGTAGGACATGAGATTTTGTTGGTTTGACCAGAGTGATGCCCCGATGAATCCCACAGTGATTTGATCAGTGAGTGGAAAAGTATTTGCAAGCCCCTTTCGGGGAATGGTGAGAGTGGGGAGAAATTCAACTTCCCCAAGTTGACTTCTTGATATTCTCACAAGCAGTGTGGACAACCAAAGCTATAGGCTGAGCCCCAAGTCTTGGGGTTTGTTCATATGAAACTTATCCTTGGGGTTTGTTCATATGAAACTTAACCCCACAAAGGATAGGTCAAGTCTACTTAAAATTTAGGCCTAAGAGTCACCCTCAGGAGGGCCTCTTTTGTTGCTCAGGTGTGGCCTCTCTCTCCAGCCAACACGACGAGCAGTCTC
Source organism: Myrmecophaga tridactyla (assembly GCA_004026745.1). NCBI lineage: Eukaryota > Metazoa > Chordata > Mammalia > Pilosa > Myrmecophagidae > Myrmecophaga > Myrmecophaga tridactyla. The sequence continues at coordinate 8,666 of PVIY010023977.1, read as the reverse complement.
ACCACCCTCCCCCTCTCTGTGTGGGACATGGCTCCCAGGGGTGTGGACCTTCCTGGCAACGTGGGACAGAGATCCTAGAATGAGCGGAGACTCAGCATCAAGGGAATGAGAAAAACCCTAGAATGAGCTGAGAATTAACATCAAGGGATTGAGAGAACCTTCTGGACCAAAGGGGGAAGAGTGAAATGAGACTAAGTGGCTGAGAGATTCCAAACAGAGCCGAGAGGTTATCCTGGAGGTTATTCTTATGCATTAAGTAGATATCACCTTGTTGTTCAAGATGTAGTGGAGAGGCTGGAGGGAACTGCCTGAAAATGTAGAGCTGTGTTCCAGTAGCCATGTTCCTTGATGATGATTGTATAATGATATAGCTTTCACGATGAGACTCTGTGAATGTGAAAACCTTGTATCTGATGCTCCTTTTATCTACTATATCAACAGAAGAGTAGAACATATGGAATAAAAATAAATAATAGGGGGAAAAATGTTAAAATAAATTTAGCTTGAAATGCTAGTGGTAAATGAAAGCGAGGGGTAAGGGGTATGGTATGTATAATCTTTTTTTTCTCTGTTATCATTTTATTTCTTTTTCTGTTGTCTTTTTATTTCTTTTTCTAAATCAATGCAAATGTTCTAAGAAATGATGAATATGCAACTATGTGATGATATTAAGAATTACTGATTGTATATGTAGAATGGAATGATATCTTAACGTTTTGTTTGTTGTTAATTTTTTTAATTAATAAAAAAAATCCTAAATTATATCTTATGATTTACAGCAGTGAAAAATGATTTGCCCAAAATGATGGAATATTTTGTATGTCTTTAATGTCTGCATCACTTTTTCTTATTTCATATTTTTCTTTACATTTGTGTATTTATTTCATCTTATATACATATAAGCAATTTTCTTTTTAAAAATTTCCTTGTCATATATTAGATATGTGATATACTAGAATCTAAAAAGAAATACTTTTTCCTTTATTGTCCTATGCTGTGTATTAATCATTCTACTCTTTTATTTTTTGCTTAGTTAAAAAAGTTAGTGAACTTTGAGGAAGTGAAGAAATTTGCATCTAGGGGTAAATAGAAGGTCAAAGTTATGCTTGGTATATAAGTAAGTTAATGAGGACATAGCAATGTGGGATTAATATCATCTTTTTAACAAGATCTTTATGGATCAAATAAACTATAAAGGGAAGCAAATATGAAATGCTGACAGGAAACTACAAAGCAAAACAGCAGATAAAAAAATATGGGCTTTAAAAAAAATAGTGATTAAAATAGCACCCAAAAGTGAAGATGAATCCTTTGTGGGATAAAGATAAAAAAAGTACCAGCAGTCAGTAATTCTCAAAATAGAAAATGTCCAATTTCTACAGGCAAAATTTGCAATACAGTGGTGATAGTATATTCTTTTCCTTTCATGGGTATTCATTGAATAAAAACATTTAAAAGGGGGGAAGTGTTTTTATCTCTTGGGAAATTCTTTTGTAGAAAATGTATATTTCATATAATAAATACTTAGAAGCTTTTAAAAGATCCTTTAAACATAAGCAGTAACGAAAAGACAAATATTATGATGCCTCACTCATGGACTAACCATAATCTATAAACTTAGAGAACTGAAGTTGAGAGCATGGGTTATTGGGTTGAGGCCTATTGTAAACGGTCCTAGATTGTAAGCTCTTACAGCATTCACATATGTTCAGGAGTTGTAACTGTTATTCCTAAATTCTGAGAAACTGAGCTATTTAAGTATAACCTGGTTGTTCCCTGAAACTTCAGGGTTTTATGTGACTCCTGAGACTTAGAGTTAGAGGATGAAGCTATGAAAGTCAGCATTACTGCTCTAGTTTGCTAGCTGCTGGAATGCAACACACCAGAGACAGACTGGCTTTCAATAAAAGGGGATTTATTTAGTTGACATATAGTTCTTCAGAGGAAAGGCAACTAACTTTCAACTGAGGTTCTTTCTTATACGGGAAGGCACAGGGCGATTTCTGCTGGCTTTCTCTCCAGGCCTCTGGGTTCCAACAACTTTCCCCGGGGTGATTCCTTTCTGCATCTCCAGAGGTCCTGGGCTGAGCTGCAAGTGCTGAGATGAGGAATACTGAGCTGCTTGGGCTGTGCTACATTGAGTCTCTCATTTAAGCACCAGCCAATTAAATCAAACATCATTCATTGCAGCAGACACGCCTCCTAGCTGACTGCAGATGTAATCAGCAACAGATGAGGTTCACATGCCATTGGCTCATGTCCACAGCAATAGAACTAGGTGCCTTCACCTGGCCAAGTTGACAGTTGAATCTAACTACCACAATTACCCATACAGCAACTGTTGAAAAAGTTGAAAAAGTGGTCAGACTTCAAATAGACATGTGAATGAAGCTGATTTGGACAGGACTAAGGTAAATCAGACTTCAGGGTAAAGGATAATATGGTCCATATTTTAAAACTTCAACTTCTGTGTGAAATTAAAGGAAGGGATGTTTATATGGTACAAAGTTTTTATTTTGGGTAGTGCATTATCTAACTTAATTTTTGTGATCAGTTTATTTGAACACCGTAACTTCATGGAATCTTGAACAGGGCGTGAGATCCTATTGGTTTGTTCAGGTTAGTGTGATGCTGCAACATATCCCAGAGTAATTTGGGAAGTGAATAAGAAGTATTTGCAAAGTCCCCTTGCCTGGGGAGAAAGGAGAAAATATTCAACTTCCCTATCTGGGGAATTCCAGATATTCTCGCAAGTAATAGGGACAACCAATTCAGTAGGCTGAGCCCTAGATCTTGGGGTTCATCCTTATGAAACTGATTCCTGCAAAGGAGAGGCTAAGCCCATTCGTAATTATGCCTCAGAGATATTCCCAGAGACCCTATTTTGTTGCTCAGATGTAGCCTCTCTCTCTAAGCCAATTCGGCAAGTGAACTCACTGCCCTCCCTCCCATGTGGGACATGACTCCCAGGGGTAAGCATCATCCTGGCAACGTGGGACAAGACTCCTGGGGATGATCTGGGACCCAGCATCAGAGGATTGAGAAAATCTTCTTGACCAAAAGTGGGAAGAGAGAAATGAGACAAAATAAAGTTTCAGTGGCTGAGGGATTTCAAATAGAGTTGAAAGGCTATCCCAGAGGTTATTCTTATGCATTATTATAGATATCCCTTTTTAGTTTATAGTGTATTGGAGTGGCTGGAGGGAAGTACCTGAAACTGTAGAGCTGTGTTCCAGTAGCCTTGATTCTTGAAGATGATTGTATAATGACATAGCTGTTACAGTGTGACTGTGCGATTGTGAAAACCTTGTGTCTGATGCTCCTTTTATCCAGCATATGGACTGATAAGTAAAAAGTTAAGGTTAAAAAATAAATACTGGGGGGAGGTAAAGGATAAAGCATTGAGTAGATGGAAATACTAGTGGTCAATGAGAGGGAGGGGTAGGGGGTATGGGATGTATGAGTTTTTTCTTTTTTCTTTTTATTTCTTTTTATGAGTGAAGCAAATGTTCTAAAAATGATCATGCTGATGAATAAACAACTGTGTGATGATGCTGTGAACCACTGATTGTACATTATGTATGGACTGTATGTGTGTGAAGATTTCTCAATTAAAAAAAAAGCCATAATCTTGATTGAAACATCTAATAGATTTGTTCATATGAAAATTAAACAAAAGAACTCTTCTCCATATTAAAATATTTGCACTCAATTAAACTAATATAAATACTATAAATATATATATTTTCTCCAAAGAAGATAAATAATAGATTCTTATTCATAATCTATAGAGACCTTATATAAATCATTAAAAAACCCTCTATGATCCCCAGCAGAAAAAAAAATGTGTCAAGGACAATAAGAGACAATTCATAGAAAAAATATGAATGTCTAAATAACATATTTGAAAATTCAATTGAGAAACTTTTCTGGAAATTTATTTAGTAAGTGTATGGAGAATTTTTAAAATGTTTGTACTGTTTTACCCAGTGTACCAGTCAACCAGAATGCTACCAACCTGGGAAGAAGCAAGCCTTCTACCCTCTGAAACTGTGAGCCAATAAATTTCTGTTTCTTAAGCCAAAACCAGTTTGTGGCATTTGTGATTATAGCTGGGCAAAACTAAGACAATTTGCTTAATAAATGTTGCTTGACTCAGGGGGACTTGTGGGTTAATGAGATTAAACCAAATAAGATTTTTGACTGTTGCTGTTCATTAATTTCTCCATATGAGCATTATTTTTATTTTTTTGTTTTTGGCATGGGTAAAATTTGGAAACCGAATCTCTATATGAACTTTAGAATCAACTTGCTTACTTCTAAAAAATTATCATTTTTGTTGGATTGTGTTATATTTATAGATTAATTGCGGAAAAATGAACAACTTTAGGATAATTCTTCTTGTCTAAGAACAATGTAGGTTCTTGCTTTGTTTAAGTGTGTCTTTCTGTCTCAGAAGAGTGTTCTAAAGCTTTCTTCTTGAAAGTTTTTCACTTTCTTGCTAATGTCTCAGAAGAGTGTTCTAAAGTTTTCTTCTTGAAAGTTTTTCACTTTTCTCGCTAATCTTTATCTAGCAAAAATACTATCTTTGTTTGAAAATAAAACAAAAATACTATCTTTGTTTGAAAATATTATGTATGAACCCTTCTATTACATTATGTTTTCAGAATGATTGTGATTTTTATTGAACACTGTTTATATTTGTATTGACCTCTTAGAGTTTTTATCTTGAATCACTTGTTTTTTTCAATCCTATAATCCTATCATTGGCAAGTTATGTTAATCAGTTGCTTCTTTTGCCTGACGTATTTATACCATGTATAAATACCACATATTTCTTTTTCCTGTCTAAGAGTGTTAGCTGGAAATTAGAAGCTATCTTCTTCTAATGTTTTCCTACTAAGCCTGGTGCGAGAGTTTGTATTTATAAATACATTTATAACTAACTAGAAAACATCTAGCTGTTGCTATTTCATGAATGGTTTTAATACAGAATGGATAGTGAATTTTATCCAATGTTATTTCAGCAACTGTGGCAGCTATGTATGAAAATGGGCCCATATCTCATGTAATTCTCTTTATGCTCAGACATGTGGAGGGTTCCCAATTGTAACTCTGTGGGTGCATGGAGATATTCCAGCCCTCGGTCAGATGGTCCTGCTTTCTGAGCCATGTGGGGAGCTGGATTCCTGTTCCTTGGTATGCGTGTGGCAGGCTTGACTCTATGCCTTCACATGTACCATCTCTAGTGCGTGGATATGGTTGCAGTTCCACCTGGGCTGAAAGGCTTTAATTTCCACTCACCTGCTCTGAGCTCCCCCTGCTTCTGGAACATGGATATTTTCATTTCTTACTTCTGAATGTGGTCCTGTACCTTCTAATATTCAAACACATTATATCTGTCCTTTCTATTTAGGTGTGGAAAGAGAGATAGATGAGGGAGAAGATCCTCCATCTTGACCCAGGAGTCCTCTTCTCTTTTTGTGCATTGTCAGGGTTGTGTTTTGTTGCTTTTATCCACAAGCTTGGTAGGTGGACTAGCTTTTGCCTTTTCTTACAGTAAAGCTTCCTCTCTTTAGTCAAGTCACATGGAATAGGAAAAAGCTGATACACTCTGAGGCCAGTAGGACTTGAGATTGAATCCTAACTCTGCAACTCACTTGGTAATCTATTTTGGGGCAAGTTATTTAATGCCCTTGAAACTGACTTTATAAACTGGAAATGATGATAGTTATCATTGTTTTAAGAATTAAGTGAGATATTTAATATAAAATGCTTCCCAAATAAAAGAGGTTCAATAAATCTTACCACCATCCCTTGCGTCACAAGATGAATTAATGGGAATATATAGGAAAGTGAAAGATTTCAAATTGGGGAAATGTTTAGGAATAGCATTATTAGTCAAGGTCAGAAATTCACTCCGAAAACACATTTTACTTATTTTGGACAATAGCCTTTGCCATCATTTGAAATAGAAGCCTTAATTTAATTTAATTTTATTTTGGAGAGTGGGAAAGTTACTATAAATATCTGACTGGTAGAATTGGCAATAGAATCATCATATCCAACAGATACAGGCATACAAAATTTGTTTCTTCTATAACACAGATGTTAGACTAAATGATCTCCAAAGCTTCTTTAGTTCTAACTCTGACATTCCATGATTCTCCTTGGAAAATCTACCCAATCCCTTCCTATAACAGAGAAGGAAGCTGAGTCTCAAGGAATACAAATTGGTCGAGATCATATACAGTAGTTAGTAGCAGAGCCAAACTAGAGGCTGGGCTCTTAACTGCCTTGTACATTTTGTGGTTTTTCAGAGATGTTTCTTCAAGTCAGCCATTCTACTGAAGACAGAAATTCCAAAATATTTTTCTACCAAATTGTTGGCTGAACATTTCACCATGTCAACAGAGAACACATTAATGGAATTTTGAGTTCTCTTATTTCTCAACATAGATATATTGTAATTTATAACTCTAAAGTCATTTTTATTCAGGGCATTATATATATATGTGTGTGTGTGTATTTTACATTTACTCACTATCATTGTAGAATTTTCAAAGAAAAATCCAAACTACATAATTGATTATAGTCAAGTTAAAATAGTCAACTAGCTCTTAAATTAGTAGCTCAGTTTATTATTATTCATTTTGATGGTGCTTAAGATGTTAAATTTTTGCTATTTTTATATTTGTAGATGGGATAATTTGTTTTCATAAAATACAACATAGCAAAGTCAGATTTCCCTTTTTCATCTTCTCTTCATGACAATAAGAATGGAGGCATATCCATCATTGGTATGTTTTCAAACATTTTGTATTCAAACTGGTCCAACATTAAATCAGGTTAAATATAGCTTTATTGCCAAAACACATATATATTTTTATTCATAATAAATGTAAAGCTAGCAATGATATCTACAGCTTAGGTTTTTTGAATTGATTTTCTTTTTCTATGTACTTTTACTCTCACAGTATTTCCCTTCCCCCATAGAGAAAAAGCTTTACAGTGTGGGAAATGGAAGCACAGAACTTTAGAGCGATTTTTTCTCCATCCCATAGTTTCTTCTCTACATTTCCACAAGAAATGACTCATCCTTCTTCTTGGCTGGGTGCTTCTCCCCTTAAAGTACAGCACAGAAAGCATCTGTCATTTGCACACTCAAGTCATTCAACTCAGCAACTGTTTGAGAGATAATAAAAGATAATAAAATTTTCACCCCTGTAACATTCTGTTTTGTTTTCTGCTTTCCAAATGTGTGGGTTGTGGACATATGCATATTTTTAAAAAGCAATCTGTGATTTACTGAAAATAAGTTCAGGCCCATCAAAATTATAGGAAAAGCTATTGTTGCTTGACAGTTCTGAATTTATGGCTGTAATTTCAATGAGCCCTATCCCAGAGTATTTATTCATGTCTATTAATTAAATGAATTCATTTGTTCATTTAATAAACATTTACTGAGTTCCAATATCTGCAAAAAGCACTGGAGTTATGGCAGGCAAAACACACTCTTGCCTTCCTGGATTTTACATTTTAGTTGATGAAGACTGAGAATATATAAAACGTAGTAAACTGTATTGTTTGTCAGCCGATAAGCTGACAGGGAAAAAAGAAAAGTGAAAAGCAAACAGGATAAGGAGATAGAAAGGTGGTGGGGGAAGTTTTAAATAGGGTGGTAAGGAAAGCCTCCTTGGGAAGGTGACTTTTAGAAAAGCTTGAAAAGACGTGAGGAAGTCAGACTTTCTGATTTTTAGAGGAGAGGGGTTTTATTCACTTCAACAATCAACAACATAAACGTTTCTTTAAACTTTCAGGCTGAATCACTCTGACAGATATGCGTCAGAGGAGATTGCCAAAAGTATTCAAAGTTGCTTTCCTTCTCTCCAAGAGAATTGTTCAAGTGAGTAAGAATTTATACAGACATGCCTTGAAGATAAATAGATTCAGTTCTAGACCACAACATAAAGTGAATACTGCCTGAAATCAAGTTACATGAATTTTTTGGTTCCCCAGTGCATTTAAAAGTTATGTTTATATTTATTTTAGTCTATTCAATGTGCAATAGCATTACATTTAAAAAACAATGTGCATACCTTAATTAAAACATACTTTATTTCTAAAAATTTCTAACATTCACCTGAGCCTTCAGCAAGTAATAATCTTTTTGCTGGTGGTGGCTGCTGGTGCTATTTTTATAATCTTTTATAAAAAGATTATAAAGATCTTACCTCAGTGCTGTTGGCTGCTGGTGCTATTTTAATAATCTTTTTGCCGGTGGTGGCTGCTGAAGGTTGGGGTAACTATGGCAATGTCTTAAAATAAGACAACAATGAAGTTTACAGCATTGATTGAGTCTTCCTTTCACAGATTTCTCTGCAGTATGAGATGCTGTTTGATAGCATTTTACCCTCAGTAGAACTTCTTTCAAAACTGGCGTCAATCCTCTCAAAATCCGCTGCAGTTATGAAGCCACAGTGGTCAAAACAGCATGGTACTGGCATAAAGATAGATATATTGACCAATGGAACCGAATAGAGTGCTCAGATATAGACCCTCTCATCTATGGACATTTGATCTTTGATAAGGCAGTCAAGCCAACTCATTTGGGACACAACGGTCTCTTTAATAAATGGTGCCTAGAGAACTGGATATCCATATGC
>PVIY010023976.1:0-38659 GCA_004026745.1 Myrmecophaga tridactyla | reverse complement strand
AGGTTTATCTGTGCTGGGGTCCTATTTTCAATAGTCAGAATTTGTTAATTAATCTCAGAATTGGAGCTTGTTTGAGCTAAACTCTTGCTCTAGTAAAATCTGTTTCCTTTCCCCTCTGGGAACCAACCTGCCATGTCTGTGGGGGAGGGGCACCGGCCTCTGTGGCTTGGGAGACTTACAGTTCTGGGTGGGGTCTCAGCTGGTCACCTTATCCAGACCGCTGTACACTGTGTGTCCAGACATTGATGTAGTCCCAGCAGTTGTTCTGTACTGTTCTTGGCTGTTTACTAACTGCTCTGAAGGCCAAACTAAATTCCACACCTCACTAAGCCGCCATCTTGCCCTGCCTTCCCTGCATCCTTTCTTGATAAAAACACTTTGATAGGAAGTGAAGGAAACTCTCTCAACAGGATAAAGGACATATGTGAAAACCCTACAGTTGACATCATACTCATTGGTGAAAGACTGAAAGGTTTCCCTCTAAGATGTGGTGGAAAACAAGGTTGTCTACTGCCACCACTGTTATTCAACACTGTACTGAAAATTCTTGCTAGTGCAGTTAGGAAAGAAAAAGAAATAAACAGCATCCAAATTGGAAAGGAAAAAGAAAAATTTTCACTATTTGCAGATGACATGATCCTCTTTAGTTCCAAAAATCTATAATAAAGCTACTAGAGCTAATAAAAGAATTCACCAAGATCAACAGACAAAATCAGTAGTGTTTCTAAGCACTGTAATGAGCAATATGAGGAGGAAACTAAGAAAAATATGTACAATAACAACTAAAAGAATCAAATACACAGTAATAAATTTAACCAAGGGTGTAAATGACCTGCATTCAGAACGCTATAAAACTTTGCTAAAATAAATCAGAGAAGACATAAATAAATGGAAGGATATTTCATGTTCACGGGTTGGAAGACTAAGATGTCAATTATACCCAAAATGATTTACAAATCCAGCACAATCCCAATTAAAATTTCAACAACCTGCTTTGCAGAAATGGAAAAGCAAGTTACCAAATTCATTCAGCATGGTAAGGTCCCCTGAATAGCCAAGAACACCTCAAAAAAGAAGAATATGCAGCAGTACAAGGGTAGCTCAGGGTTAGAATTTTTGTCTGTCATGCCGGAGACCCAGGTTTGATCCCTGGAGCCTGCACATGCCAAAACAAACAAAAGAATAAAGTTGGAGGACTCACACTTCTTGATTTTAAAGCATACAGAGCATACAAAGCTACAGTGGTCAAAACTGCATGGTACTACCTCCAGTTTTTCTCCGCCTCCATGTATGTGCCTCAGGGAGCATCCCAGAACCCAGATAACCAGAGCACCCCCCATTGGACCACAAGGAGGGCTCGCCCATGGAGGAGTTGCCTGCACATGCTCCATCGGTTGGGAGACGTGGTGAGCAGCTTCCACCTAAACGACTCACTAGGGAAGCTATGTGAAATTTAAAAGACTGAGGGGACCATACAGTAGTAATTCTTCCTGCAAAAGTTGCACAGAAGTCATATGGAAATGAAAAAATGGTTTCTTTTGCTCTTCCCCTTGTGTGTATCTTATGGGCAGTGTATGGAAGAAAAAAAAAGACATATGGAACGTGATGGTTATTCTGAACAAGAATCTCAACTATGTGCATTTATTGGAATATGAAATACTGAACAAGAAATGCAGCAGCTGAATTTAGAAAGAAAGAGCCAAAACATTGTACATATCTGATTCAGACAAGAGAAAGCACTTCATTTTGTCTGTAAAGATGTTCTCTGGTAATGGTAATGACATTGGTGTGTTTCTCAGCAAGCAGATAAAAGTCATCTTCAAGTCTTCCCAAAAGAAGCAGTCACTGAAAAATGCTGACTTGTGCATTGCATCAGGAACAAAGGTGGCTCTGTTTAATCGACTTAGATCCCAGACAGTACTAAATACTTGCACACAGAAGGAGGTAATTTCTATGCCAGTTCCCAGCAGTGGGGAGCATTTCCATCCATCTTTTGGATGATGATTAATCAGAAAAAGAATTCACAGTGTATAATAGCTACATCCATTATGGGCAAACAGTCAAACTTGTGTGTTCAGTTACTGACATGACACTCCCAAAATTGATAATTAGTACAGTTAACAAGCAGACCACATTACTGGATGCAGATGACCCTGTGTCACAACTTCATAAATGTACATTTTACTCTAAGGATACAGAAAGAACGCAGTTGTGCCCTTCTCAAGAAAGAACTAAATTCCACACCTAAAATCCAGTTTCAGGCCACTCTATGCTCAAAAGAACCAAATAAAGAGCTGATAAATGATGGTGTTTTCTGGACATCAGATATAGATAAGGCAGAGTATATGTTTTATGAGGGAATGGGTCCTGTCCTCGCCCCCATCACATCTGTGCCTGTCATAGAATGTCTTCAGTTGATTGGCGGTGGGGATGTAGCAATGCTTGAACTTATGGGACAGAATTTCACTCCAAATTTAAGTGTGGTTTAGGGATGTAGGACCTGAAGCTACGTACAGATGTAGAAAGACTATGCTATGTATTGTCCCAGACATTTCTGCATTCTGAGAAGGTTAGAGATGGGTCCAACAGCCAATCAAATTAGGTTCCAGTAACTATGGTTCATAATGATGGAATTATTTATTCCACCAGTCTTACTTTTACCTACATACCAGAACCAGGGCTGTGGTCACACTGCAGTGTAGGTGGAGCAATCCGTTGAGCCAATTCAAGCCAAGTGTCCCCAGATGAATCAAACACAAACAGCGAGGGAAGTTACACAAATGTCAGCACAAATTCAACCAATGTCACATCATCTACAGCAAGAGTGTTGTCCTGACTACTGATTTTTTGTTAGGACAAAATTTTGTTAAATTGACTTGAGTGCTGCAAGAAGTTGACAAGAAAAAAAAAGGAAAAGAAAATGATGATCAATCTTTTGTGGTTTCTTAGGAAAACTTTTCATACTAGGCAAATACTATTAAAAAAACCTGTAAGTGCTGACTTCAAATGTAGAAGCCATGGTAACAAACAACAACAAATAAAAAAAAAAGAAAAGCATCAAAATGTAAAAAGTCTATTGGAAGTCGATTTTTTCAGCTGTTTTCTGCATGTGTTTGGTTTTTGTTTCATTTTGTTTTAATGACCAAGAAATAGAAATGTGGCTGGAATAAAAGTTAAGCACACTAGAATACAACCTAATACAGTTTTATGGGCTAAGTAACTTGTATAAGCTTCAGTAAAATGTACATTTTCACCATACCTTTTTTATACTACAGTTTATAGTAACACTAAATTTAAAAGGTAAAGAACAGGTCTGTATTATAACATAGTGAACCCAATTATAGAGGATGGAATATATAGTTTATGGTACAGGCGTAAGAATGTAATTTAATGTAAATTAAAACCAAATGAGATACCATTTCACATCTACTAGAATGGCTTCAATTACAAAATGAAAAGTTTTTTAATTGATATGTAGGTATAGGAACAATTGTCCATTGTAGGTGGGAATGGAAAATGGTGCAGTCACTGTGGAAAAGAGTTTGGCAGTTCCTCAGAAAGTTAAGTATATAATTACCATGTGACCGGCAATCACCCAAAAGTATTGAAAGCAAGGATTCACCTAGCTATTTGCATTCAGATATTCATAATGGCATCATTTAAAATTGTTCAAAGAGGGAAACTACTCAAGTGTCCATCAACAGAGATAGGTAAACAAAATGAAGTATATACATACAATGGAATATTATTCAGCTCTAAAGGAATGACACTCAGATACATTCAGCAATATGGATGAAACCTGAAGACATCATGTGAAGTGCTATAAGCCAGACACAAAAGGACAAATATTGTGTGATCTCACTGGTGAAATAAATAGAATAAGCAAATTCATGGAGTCAGAATCTTGAATACAGGTTAGCAGGGGATAGGATGAATGTAGGGAATGGGGAGTTAAGGCTTAATTAAAATGAACAAAGTTTCTCTTTAGGCTGATGGAAAAATTTTGGTAATGGATGGTAATGACATTGTGAATGTAATTAACACCACTGAATTATATACTTGAATGCTGTTAAAAAGGGAAATTTTAGGTTGTATATATGTTCTAGAATAAAAAGTTTTTAAATCACATAAGAATGTACAACATAGCAAACCTTAATATAAACTAGACTATAGTTAATATAATTATAATAATATAGTTTCATTATGTAATGAATATACCTCATTTATTCAGTGTTAACAATATGGAAAGCTGCATATGTTGAGGATATATTAAAACTCTGTTTTCTACATGACTTTTCTGTAAACCTACAACTTCTCTAATAAAATAAAATGCTTGTGTATTGGAGCTTGCTTGCTTGTGGTGCTCTTTGGACCCCTGTGGTGGCCACTACCAGATGCTCAGACCCAGACCCAGGCAAGCCTGCTGGATGAGTTCACATGATTCAGTTACCTCCATGGCTTCTGTTAATGTGTGGGTGAGGCCACTGACCACTAGCTGATCATTAACACATGTATGAACTCAGCTGACACAACGTAAAACAGAGACCAGCCATCTGAGCTGAGCTCAGCCAAAACTGGCAACCCACTGAAGTATGAGTTAATAAATGCTGTTTTAAGCCATCATGTTTTGGACCAGTTTATTACACAACAAAAGCTAAATGCTACATAGCCCTCCATCTCATTCTCTTGTAAAGATTTCCTTATTTTTCAAGAAATTCAGCCTTGCCTGGAACATGAGTGTGCTGGCTTAAATCTGTTATGTATCCCAGAAAAGCCTATGCTCTTTTAATCCAAACGTGTGTGGGCTGACCTATTGTTGGGTAGGAGTTTTTTCATTTTGGATGTTTCCATGGAGATGTGGCCCTGCCTACTCAAGATGAGTGTTAATCCACTTGCTAGAGTCCTTTAAGGGAGAGACACTTTGGAGAGAGTGCGGAGCCAAGAGAAGCTAACAGAGAAAGAAAATGCTTACCGAGAGGACCAGCAGACATCACCCTGTGCCTTTCCATATGATAGAGGAACCCTGGATGCCAGAAGCCTTTCCTTCAAGAAGGTATACTCTTGTTGGTGCCTTAATTTGGACATTTTCATGGACTTAGAATTGTAACCTGTAACTTAATAAATCCCCTTTGTAAAAGCCAATCCATTTATGGTATATTGTATTCTGGTGGCTTTAGCAAACTCCCAGATTTTGGTACCAGAGAAGTGGGTTGTAATTAGCAAATACCAAAAATGCTGAATTGGGTTTATAAATGGGTAAGGGGAAGATTCTGGAAGAATTGTGAGATGCTTGATAGAAAAAGCCTAGTTTGTATTGAAGAAACTATTGGTAGAAATATGGATGCTAACAGTAGTTCTGATGAGGCCTTAGACATAAATGATGAATGTGCCATTGTAAACTGGACAGGTGACCCTTATTTTAAAGTAGCAGAGAATTTGGCAAAATTGAGTATTGGTGTTGGATGGAAGGTAGAAATTTGAAAGCCATTACTTGTATATCTAGCTAAGGAAATTTCCAAATTAAATGTGGAAAATGCAGCCTGACTTCATATAGAAAAATGCAAGGGGAAAGGGATATGCTGAGAACCAAAGACTTGAGTACAAATAAACCAGAAATTGATGGTCTGGAAAATTCTGGGCTTCCAGAAAGTGAGGCCCCAGAGAATAATGCCCCCCCGCCCCAACATGAGGATTTAACAAAATATGGAAGCCAGGATTGGAAATGCAGTCATCCAGGAAGGATTTGTGGAAAGTCCTATTGTCTGATGAGTGGCAATCCCTGTTTGCTGCATGAAAAACCAATAAGTTTGTTGTGGGATGTGCATAAATGGAACCACTGCCAGTCTGGACTAAAACAGACAGAAAAGGGACAGATTGAAAGAAAAATGACTTCAAAGGCCGAACCATGGAAACTTAGGTCTGGAACAAAGAAACCTCCAGCCAGGAGAGTGGCGATACCCATGCACTGGAAAGGGTGAGTTTGCCAATGGAGTTCTCGGAGGGTAACTGGCCACCCCATTGTTCACGACAAGGTTTGCTATCCCAGGCCTCAGAAAGGGTGGGACACATTCTCCTTGGATTGGGGAAAGCCTGGCCACCATCCATTGTTCTGAAGGGGGTAAGTGTGTGTCCCAGAGATGGCAGAGAGTCCAGGTACTGCCCCAATGCCTAGAGAGGGTGGAGCTGAGAGCAAAGTGATATCCCCAATGCTTGGAAATGTTAAAATCCTCACCCCAGTGTTTGTGTTAGCCCTTGGAGAGGGTGGGACTGCTGCTCTCTCATGCCCCAAAGATAAAACATTAAGTGACTCTCAGACTTTGAAATATATTGGAGTTTGCCCTGCAGATTTTCAGAACTGTTTGGGACTTTTGACCCCTGTTTTCCTTCCAATTTCTTCCTATGGAAATGGGAATGTTTATCCTATGACTGTCCCTCCTTTTTATGTTGGAAGCAGACAACTAGTTCTGAGTTTCACAGGTCCACAACCATAGGCGAATTTTGCCTAGGCAAACCACACCTGTAACTGATTTTGATAAGACTTTCTACTTGTTACTTAAATGATTTAAGGCTTTTGTGATGTTGTGATGGAATGAATGTGTTTTGCATATGAAAAGCACATGTCTTTTAGGGGTCCAAATGGTGGAGTGTGCTGGTTTGAATTTGTTATGTACCCTAAAAGCCTATGTTCGTTTAATCCAATTGTGTGGGGACAAACCTATTGTTGGCTGTGACCATTTGATTAGGTTGTTTCCATGGAGCTATGACCCCACCCATTCAACCACGTGCTGGACTCCTTTAAAGGAGAGACATTTTTGGAGAGAGCTCAGAGCAGAGAGAAGCTAAGAGAGAAATAAAACACCCACAGTGACATTTTGTGAAGGACCATCAGATGTCATGTGCCTTTGCATGTAACAGAGGAATCCCAGATGCCAGCTGCCTTTCCTCCAAGAAGTTATCTTCTTTTTGGTGCCTTAATATGGACATTTCCACAGACCTAGTAACTTGTAACTTAATAAATCCCCTTTGTAAAAGCCGACGCATTTCTGTTATATTACACTCAGGCAGCTCCAGCAAGCCAAAACAATGAGCTTCTTAGTTAAAAAAAAAAATAGCTAACATTTATTGAGAGCATTCTGTATTCAAAATATTTTGCAAAGCACTTTACATGTATTTCTTATCTTAATATTTATGACAACCCTATGAGGTAAGTAGTATTTTTATTTTACAAAAGAGGAAACTATGGTTTATAGAGGTAAATCAGTCATGCATTTATTGGCCTGATTCAAACTAAATATTTCTGATTGGATAGTTTCTTTTTTTGACAGTTATAGTAACTCATTCATCTTGATACCCAGAGTGCATGGCACTTAGTAGTGTTGACCGGTAGTGAGTGTGACAGGGCAGTCTAGAGACCTTGATGTCTACCCTGCCTTGTCAGTGCCATTGCACTCATTTACCATCTGTGCTTGGAGTTTACCTTTGATTATTATTATTTAGTAAATCAGCAGGTGGGTCTTGATAACCTGCATTGCTAACAGAACATCCTGGATGAATTGGATTCAGGGGGTCCACAGACTTCACATGGAGAAAATTGAGGCTAAGAGCTAGACACTCCACTAGGCTAGGAGTACAGAGATGGAAACACAGATCCCATTTTTTAAGAGCTCAAGGCTGCGGTGAGGCGATAGGCATGTAAATATATAAATGCACTCCAGGGTGCAAAATAGGGCTCAGGGCACCAAAGTAGTTTTACCCTGTTTTCTTCCCGGCTTCATTCTAAGTTTATAACATGTCTATGGATTCTTTTTTCTAAAGGATATACTAATCAGAATTTGCTCCTCCCTAAGGACTTTAAAATTGAGTCCAGCTTTCATGGACTCCAAATCATAAATCATTATCTAACAGCCTTGGAAGATTTGGTCACATTCTAGTAATTCTAGTGAATCAATATCTTTATTAGCCCATTCCTGTTAACATACTTGTTACTATACAAAGGCCCTTAGGCAATCGAAGAGATTACAGACATTCAATATTAGTTTATCATTGCATTTACAGAAAAGAACTTGAATCCCAAACAAGAATCTAAAAAACTCTATCAAATTGTTAAAAACTTTATATATCTAAAGCAAAATAATAAAAATAAATAAGAGCAGAGAGTCACTTTTGTGGGAAGAACACAATAGCCTCCAAGTATATGCAAGTATGTATTTATGTTGGGAAATTGGACCCACTCTATTTAACCCCTATTATTAGTGACAGGAAATATGTGTAAAGTCAGTTTTATTAGTTTTATATTAATGATGGAAATCTGAAAGAAAAGTTCTGTCCCTATCAAGTTGAGGTATTTAATACATCCTGAAATCTCCCACAGAATAAGATGTAAGATAGTACTTCATCGATGAATTGACAGACAATGTAAAATACTTCACAAAAATCATAAGAGCATTTCATGCATTTTACACTATGCACCTTAGATGAACATTGTTATAACCTCACACTTTTTAGAAGGCTGAATTCAGTAAAATTTTATCTTAGTTCTGGGAACCTTCAAAGGAAAGTTTTCATTTACAGTTAAATTCTTATGAAGACATACAGTATGTATCCCTCTAGTGTCTACAATATAATACAACAATCTAATTTACTTAGATTTCATTTCAGAATACAATTTCTTGAGAATACAAATATAGGGATAAATAATTACACTAAAATTAAATGTGGAAGGTGTTAACCTGGTCATTCATAGTGTGTCTAACTAATAACCTTACACTAGCACAAATACTGGTTCAAATAAATGAGCTTTTTATTCCACTGACCCAGTCAAGAATAATATCTCTTCCCAAGTCACTCAGTTCCTAAGAGACAATTTCATCACAACTGGAAAGTATTTCATTATCAAAGTATCTTGAGGTCTGCCCTCCTTTGAGCTTTTTCAATTTGCTTAAACTTACATTAGATGTTATTTACTCACATATTGCCTTCCCCATCCGCCATTTCATTCTCATGGAAACTTAGTGAGGATAGAATTGGGGCTAGATCACTGCCCTGTTTGGCACATTCATCATCCATCGGGAGTTTCTCCCATTCTCCAAGGCCTGGCAGCTGGTCATCTCGTAATAATTCTCCCTCTCTTTAGCATGGCCACCCCTTTCTAAAAAATAGTCCTTGGATCACAAGTCTGATTTCAGCAAGACAGAAAAATTCTAAACGTTTTCAAAGGACTAGGAAAAAAGACCAAGTTTGGAGGAAATTGATATGAGGTGAGAATCTGTTTGAATTATCAGTTTATAATTGAATGGAAACCCTTTAATAGTGGCCAGGAATAAGCAAGGAACTACTCAGCCACCCTAGATCAGTGGCTTTCAATACCTACTGAATGCCACCCTAGTGAGAAACACATTCTACACTGCCACCCAGAATATACATACACACATACATATTTAGCTGGAACAAAAGTTCTACAAAACAATTCCTACTCTTACTATTTGCAAAGCATGCAAGTATTTTCTATTCTACTTCTATTCATTCATTCTCTCGTTCTGCCATTCTCTCTCTCTCATTTTAACACTGGTCAGAATTCACTGCACTGATTTCATGACTACTAATGGGTTACTACGAACACTGTGAAAAGACACTTACCTTGCTGATGTGTACAGCTCCGCACAGTGTCGAAAGTATATATGAAGTAGACAGACCCATATCCTCAGCCCAGTAAATGTAGAAAATATAGAAAAGACACTGAAAGGCAGCAAGACGACTACAAGACTAAGAGAGGAAACATTTCCTCCCCACAACCAGGGGACAAGTAGCCTTTAGTCTTTCTCTGTCTATCCAAACAAAGCTAAAAGTACGTTAATAATGTTTCATATATAGCTTCAGGAAATTTTCTTTAAGTTATGAAAGGAAAACAAATAAGATTAGGGCCTATCTAATTGAGAATCATCAAGAACCACGAAAGTTTAAAGTTCTGACCTTGGAGACTGTTAATCTAGATGGAAAAACCAGTAGCCCTTTTGTTTACTTCTATACAAAGATTTTTTTTTTAATCTCAGGGTGTTGACAAATAGTGCTTTAATTTTTTTTATATAGAATCAACCTTTAAAAATGGAAGAAATTCACAAAGATATTGATTTTTAGCTTTTTATTAAAAAAAATACTGGGCACAAATTTTTACACAGTAATAAATGTCAGATGCTTTTTCACTAAAGCTCCTACCCTAACCCTGCATTTTCCAGTTCGTCCATTTTAACTGAGTAAATGAGTTCTCTGTTCACCATTTTTTTTTTATAAATTAAATTCCTTCTGTTGTACAGACACAAGCTTGAGTATTTAACAGCTAGTACCACTTACTAACTATATGACCTATGTAATTAACTTTTGCACCTCAGCTTGCAAGTGAATTTAAAAAGACACCATTAATAGTAATGAATATATTGTAGACAAGCAATGTGTGTTCCATTTCCCACTCTCCTCACTGGCTGTTTCTCAGATCATACATAAGTTAACTTTAGGAACCCTGTACATTGGACTGAGGTTGAAACCTTAAATGTATCACTTTCAGTTTAAATAAGGTTGTCCAAGTATAAATGCTCAGTAAAATGTACCTGTTGATATCTGAGAAGTAACCAACATTAAATAGGATACAAATTGAAAAACAGACAATAACAAAAGACTGACATGACATAAAATGACCTTCATACCACCCAATCTCATCCTCAGTCATTCCCCATAATGCTGCATTCCACTTGTCCAATGTGTCTCCCAGGCCCTTTCTCATGGAAAACTGATTTAGAGGATCTAGAACGGGGCTCATGAACGTGTATTTTAATTAGGACCTCAGATGATTTAGGAAGGTTTAAAAGCATAGCCTACATCTGAGCCTTTGCAAATGCTGTCCTCTTTCTTGGGGAGAAGGGGAACTGGTCAGCCATGTCCATCACCACATTAGCTCCTACTCATCCTCTAAAACTATTTTACCTTGACCTGGGATGAGGGAAATTGGAAAGGGTCCACACAGAAAATACTGAAAGGTATTCTCCACTCTGCTCCCATTATAATTTTGAGCATGGCTTAGTTGCTGCACCGCCTGTGTGTTGCAGGTGGCTTCCTTCTTCAGGATGTGTCTCTCTAGTGCCTGCCCAAAGTTAAATAACCCACCAACGCCTACTGATCACTGAATATACAGAAAAGAGATAGTATGAGAAAAGGAAACAAATACACCTCCTGATCCTCTAACATGGCTCTCCTATTAGAAGTAGGAATAAAAGATATAAATTTTAGAAAACATAAGTGGTCCTTCAACTTGAGACTGATTTCATAATTCTCCCTTTCTTAATGGAGGAACATGCTTCTAAAGGTCTGCAAGATTGTTTCAGAAAATCACTGTTCTCTCTCCTAGTGAATTTATAAGCAAGAAAAAGCAGTACAGTTGTGATGACAAGCACAAACTCTGCAGACAGATTTCAACATCAATTCCTGGTACCTCCACTTACCAGTTAACCTTGCTGAAAAGGTTGCCATGAGAAGTGAGTTAATATGTGGAGCACAGAACTTAGAACGGTATAAGTTCTAAGAACTAAGTAAAAATTAACTACTGTTGTGATTATTTGAAAATATTATTTCAACTACCATGTTTATTCATAAGTATTAATTGAGAGTTTGTGGGCACACTACTGGTATTGAGATAACTAGACCTAATTATTCATCTATGCTTAGTTTCTTAAATCCTAGCTCATACTCAACTACCTGACCATACTTCAGTTTTATCAACTTGGCTCTTCACTTAACTGGTATAAAATCAAATATTCCCATGTTTTATTTGACCTGGTACTCTGACACTGACAGAATTAACTGAGTTCTTTTATTTATTACAATAACACACAAAGAATCAGATGCTTTTTAAAGTTCAATTATGATAACTTAGAACCAGAAAGAGTATTTTAGATCTTGATACTCTCCCTTCTGGGCACATTTATAATTTCATTTAAAAAATTCCAAATCATTTATTTAGATTTCACTAAAGTTTCTATTCCCAAGTTCAGTGTTTATTTAAAAGAAAACTATTGTTACGTGAAAATTTGGATTAGAATAAACTTGCTGCTGGTCAGTGATGGGGAAAAAAAAACATTAAATATTAAGTATACAAAAAACCCCACATAGTCCTGGGCTGAGCTTGACAACTTGACCAACATTACCAAGAAATGCAGGATTAGAATGCCTTTTTTTTTTTTTTTAATTTGCATATGGGCAGGAGGCACCAGGGATCGAACTCCAGACCTCCAGCATGGCAGGTCAGAGCTCTGCCTGCTGAGCCACGGCAGCCACCCTAGAATGCCTTTTAATGGACACCTTGCTTTAATTCACTGGTACCAGCATTGCATGTGGAATTTAAATGTTTATTAAATATTGTCATAGACCCAGAAGATCAAGATTCCTAACAACAGGAAATTAGCTTAACACTGTCTTCTTGCTCCCACATACATGGATGGAATTGAACAATTAATATCGGAGAAAAGAAAGAAACCTTTGTGTCTGCCTGGCTGTACCAATAAAGAAATGAGTAGTGGCATCTTAAAAAAAAAGTTCTAACAATAAAGTTAATGTCGGGTGAAAGGGGTTGGGCATGGGGTTAAAAACCAAAAGCCGTATTGAGCTAACAGACAGTACTATTTCACAGCAAATCAAATGGATGATAGAAAAAAAGGTTTTATTGCAAGTGATAATTTATCACCAACAATACAATAAAATTTAGCAAATTAAATCCAAGTGGATGTCAAATACTAACATAAAACCTTCAAACGCAAACTTAAGTTTATCATAAATTGCATTGGAGGACAGTCATTGGAGCTCATTAAATAAGGTGTTGATTCATTAACACTGAACTCACAGCCGACAGAATTGTTAACTCATGTTTGAAGAAAGCTCATCTCATACACACATATTTTCTATAAGACACATCACAGCCTTCCTGCACTTAGGAACATTAGGTAATACTTCAGTACTATACTCACTTGGGGGCCATTACAAACAGTGAAATAACCCCAAAAGGCACAAAACAAGGATTATTAAGTGATTGATTTAAAATATTAGGAAAAGAGGTATCAATCTGTCTTTATAAGAAGATATAATGTGGCGAAGTAAATAAAAGATACATATTCAAAAATCAATCGGCTTTTCTCCATACTAGTTATAAAAAGTTAAAAGTGGAAATGGAAAAAATATCCACTCATAGAAGAAAAACCTGTAAAATATGCAAGGCAAAAATCCTGCAGAATTTATATAAATTAAATTAAAAATATAACATTTGATTGATGCATATAAAATAAGCCTGAATAAAGGGAGAGTCAGAATATGTTCCTAGAGGAGAATATTCTTCAAAATTTATAGATATGCACACACCCATATGCACAAATGCACACATATAACGTGTACATATATAGATAGTATGTACATACATATACATGTATGCACATGTTTATAGTGATTTATTAAATTTATATACACAATGCAATTTCAAACTGAGTGGATTTTTTCATCTGGCTAAAATGACAAATATAGAAGAATAAATATGATAGTACTTATACTATCATCATTTCCTAAGATTCTAAAAGAAATACTATACAATGGATTGGATTAAACAATGGGAATTTATTGGCTCATGGATTTGAATCTAGAAGTCCAAAATCAAGATATCAGCACGGCTATGCTTTCTCCTTAAAGACTGACGCATTCTGGGGATGGCTGCTGGCGAGCCTCGGTCCTTGGCTTTTTTGTCACATAACAATCCACATCATAGTGTCTTCTTTCTCTTATGTGTTCCATTGACTTCCAGCCTCTGGCTGTTCTCAGTGGCTTCTCCTTCTGTGTCCAATTTCCTTTACTTATAAGGAAATCAGTCATCATGGATTAAGGTAAACCTCATTCAGTTTGGCAACACTTTAATAACATCTTCAAAGGCCCTATTTACAAACAACTTCATAGCCATAGGAGCAGGGATTGGGACCTAAACATATCTTTTGTGGGGGGTACGATTCAATCCCCAGCAAGAAAAGAATAGTGAGAGGGCTTGTCTAAATTTGCCATGTAACTTTGACAAATACCATACAATGGGTTGGATTAAACAATGGCAAAGTATTGCTCTATGATTTAGGAGGCTAGAAGTCCAAAATTAATGTGTTGGCAAGGCCACACTTTCTCCATAAAGTCTGCAGCATCCTGGTGCTAGCTTGCTGCAATTCTCAGAGTTCCTTGGCTAAGCATGTCTGCTTCTGTCATATGGTGATCTCTCTCTCTCTCTCTCCTTGTGTCTGTTCTGGTTCCTGTTGACTTTTGGCTTCTTACTCCTCTTTATAAGTCTTCTAGTAACACAGATTAAGACATACCTTATTCAGTTGGGCCACACCTAAGATTTTATTCACAAATGATTCTACACTTTAACTGAGGCACAATTCCTCTCTGACTGTGAACTTGTGCAAACTAAAAATGTTATCTGCTTCCAAAATACCAAGGTGGGGCAGGCAGAGTATAGACATTTGTATAACAGTATGGAGAAACTGGGAGGAACTCAGTCACAGGTACTGAACAAGTTCGAAGTCTAGAAGGGCAAATGTCATTAGATTTAAAAGTCTAACAGTCATCTGTCACTGAAATGCTTACCTCGGTTATTATGTAAAGACAGATAACTTTCTCAAGACACACAATTTTTGACTCCAAAGTTGTGCTTTTCCAATGACAAATGTTATTTATATTTGAAATTAAATGTAATCAAATGTGACCATTCAAAAATTAGGTTACTCTTAATTATAGCATATGCTTTCTAGATGATATTAAAAAAATAAAATTTTTCAACAACAAAAACAGTCTATCTAAAATGTAATATACCATATTGAGTTCCTTATTGTATATGACTGAACTTGAAGGCAGGCTTAGTTCTCAGAAGTCCTGTTCCTGTAATGAATATTAAATGAGAAGTTTGCAGCAAGGAAGACCGCTAATGGTAACTATAGAATAATGAGTTCTCTTTGGCCCAGTTAGTGTTTAAAAATTTCTGAGGTCATCCCCAGCCAAGAAACAATTTTAAAGATATACATGAGCTCACTTGCCTAAAAGAAAAAAAAAATTGTAGCCATTTCAAAATGTTGTAATGTTCATGGTTGTTATATGCCAACATGCATCGAAATCTCTTGAACCCCACCCCATGAGTTTCAGATTCCACAGGTCTGTGGTACAACCCAAGAATCTGCCTGTCTAACAAGTTTCCAGGTTGTGCTGACGCTCTTGGTCCTGGGACAACACTTTGAAAACCACTACTCTATGACAAGTTACTTTTTTTCCAAAATATAAAATTGAAACTAAAAGTGAATAGTTTAATCAGTATCAGTCACAATGGGAAGACCATCGCCTTTCAGAGTGGGGACAAAAGCTATGAGCTAGTGCTTTGAGTTGATACAGGCAGAACCTTATGTCTGACACCAGAATTAACTAAATTTGTGAAGGTCTAGTTTACACAATAATCACCTGAGGTTGGCGATGAGGCCTTAAGGATTGACTCTTTCTGCATATTTAATACAATTACAATCAGGCTCAGGCAGAAATTTTCAAAAGGTCTATAAATGAGAAAAATGGTTCTGCCACTGAAATATTTATAACTCTCATCTCAAAATGAGAAAACACTAATAAAATATCAAAGTTCTTATATGATCCAAACCTTGGAAACAGAGATGTTACCCATCAGGGTTAATAAAATTATGGAAGAATTTTATAGCTATAGGTTGCTGAGGCAAAGAAAGGAACAGTTTCGCAGTAGACTTGATACGAAAGTTTCCTGTATGTCAGAGCTAAAGTTCAATAACCCCCGATAAAACCCGTGCTTGCTACAATCTGTATGAATTCTGACCCACTTGCCCCACACTGTCTAAATTACCTCAGGGATATTAGTTCCTTATCTCAGATAGAGGTAATGACCATGGCAATGAGATAATTTTATATCTTTGCTGGTTTCTTTGCTGTGCTGGTGCCAAGGTGACATGTTAACATGACCTCCCTTAGTAACTATTACCCTATTACCTAAAAAAGGAGGTTTCTCTTTGAAATTATTATTATTATTATTATCTTTGAAATTATGTCACCCAAAACACCAAATTAAATTACTCTGGCATGGCAGGTGAGAACTCTGCCTGCTGAGCCACCGTGGCCTGCCCTAAATTACTTTTTTAAAAGCAGTTTTCTTCACACATGAATCCAGCCAACATGTACAGTCCATGGGTCTCAGTATAATCACAGATTTGTACTTTCATCACCCCAATTAATTTTAGAACATTTTCATTGCTCCTAAAAGAAAAACCCTTTTGTTCCCCTTTATTACTGACATTTAACACTGGTATAGTTCCTTTGTTAGAATTTGTGGAAGAATATTAAAATATTATTTATTATAATATAAAATATTACTAATTATAAATATTTAAAAATTAATAATTTGCATTAGGTATATTTTTTCTATATACCTCCTTATTATTAATACTTTGCAATAGTGACATACATTTGTTTTAGTTCATGGAAGAATATTCTTACATTTGTACTATTAACTCCCTTGACCACAACAGGATTCAATATGTTAAACAGTCCAGTGTTTCATCCTCTAGCTGCCCTTCTAGTGACAGACATGATCATAAACTTGCGCCTTCAACCACAATCATATGCATGACTCAGTGCTATGAATTACAATCACAATAATGTGTTACCACTTCTATTCATCTCCAAACATTTAGAATCAACCTTATTTAAAGTTCTGCACAATTCTCTACCCTCATTGTCTACCCTCATTCTATGTTCATTCTCTACCTTCATTCTCTGTTCTGCCAATGTATATTGTAGATATTAACTCCATGAGTTTATTCATTATACTTAGTTCATACTAGTGAGATCATACGATATTTGTTCCTTTGTGTCTCGCTTACTTCACTCAACATAATGTACCTTTTGTGCTTCAAAGGACTTTGTCAAAAAGGTAAAAAAGCAGCCTACTCAACAGGAGAAAACATTGGCTGCATGCATCAGGACTTAATTTCTTCGTACAGCTGAATAATATTCCATTGTATGTATATATGACATTTTGTTTTTCCACCCAGCAACTGATGGATATTTGGTTGTTTCCATCTTTTGGCAATTGTAAATAATGCTGCTGTGAGCACTGATGTGCAAATGTCTGTCCATGTCCCAGCTTTCCACCCTCTGAGTATATACCAAGTAGCAGGATTGCTGGATCACATGGCAGTTCTACACTAAGCTTCCTGTGGAACCACCAAACTGTCTTCCACAGTAGCTGTATGATTTTCTATTACTACCATCAGTGAATAAGTGTTCCTATTTCTCCAAATCCTCTCCAACCCTTGCAATTTTCTATTTATTAATAATGGGCATTCTAGTAGATGTAGAATGATATCTCATTGTGGTTTTGATGTGTATTTCCCTTATAACTAGTGATGTTGAGTATCTTTTCATATGCATTTTAGCCATCTTATTTCCTCTTTGGAGATATGTCTATTCAAATCTTTTGCCCATATTTTACCTGGGTTGACCTTTTACTGTTAAGTTGTAGGATTTCTCTTATATACTGGATATTAAACCCTTATCAGATTTGTGGTTTCCAAATATTTTCTCCAATTGAGTATACTGCCTTTTCACCTTGTTCACAAAGTCCTTTGGAGCACAAAGGATTCAGTTTTGAGGAGGTCCAATTTATCTATTTTTTCTTTCATTGCTTGTGCTTTAGGTATAAAGTCTAAGAAACCACTTCCTACCATAAGATCTTGAAGATGCTGCCCTACATTTTCTTCTAGGAATTCCTTAAATCTAGGAATTTAGGTCATTGATCCATTTTGAGTTAATTTTTGTGCAAAGTGTAAGATAAAGGTCCTCGTTCATTCTTTCAGATATAGTTATCCAGTTTTCCCAGCACCATTTGTTGACAAGACTGTTCTGTCCCATTTGAATGGACTTGGATGGCATGTCAAAAATCAATTGACCATAAATGTGGGTTTCTATTTCTGAACTTTAAATTAAGTTCCATTTATCAATATGTCTCTCTTTATGCCAGTGCCAGGCTGTTTTGACCACTGTAGATTTGTAGCATGCTCTAAAGTCAAGAAGTTGTTAAGTCCCCCAACTTAATTTTTCTTTTTTCAAGACATTTTGGCTATTCGAGGCTCCTTATCCTTCCAATTAACTTTGATAATTGGCTTTTCTGTTTCTTCAAAGTAGGCTGTTGAACTTTGATTTTGATTGTGTTGAATCATTAATTTGATTTGGGTTGAACTGACAACCTAAGAATATTTTGTCTTCCAATTCAAGAACATGGAATGTCCTTCCATTTATTTAGGTCTTTTAAAATTTCTTTTAGCAATGGTTTATAGTTTTCTGTGTACAAGTACCTTGTGTCCTTGGTTACATTTATTCCTAAGTATTTGATTCTTTTAGTTGCTATTGTAAATATACTTTTTCTTTATTTCCTCAGATTGCTCCTTACTAGTGCAAAGAAACACCACTGAATTTTGCATGTTGATCTTGTATCCCACCACTTTGTTGAACTCATTGGTTAGCTCTAGCAGTTTTGTTGTAGATTTTTTGGCCTTTATAAATACAGAACCATGTCATATGCAAATAGTGAAAGTCTGACTTCTTCCTTTCCAATATGGATGCTTTTTCTTTTTTCTTGCCTAATTGCTCTAGCTAGAAATTCTAGCACAATGTTGAATTACAGTGATGATAGTGTACATACTTGACTTGCTTCCAATCTTAGAGGGAAAGCTTTCAGTCTTTCATCATTTCAGCATGTTAGCTATTGGTTTTTTGCATATGCCCTTTATTATGTCGAGGCAGTTTCCTTCTATTCCTATCTTTCAAAATGGTTTTATCAAGGAAGGATGCTGGATTTTTTCAAATGCCTTTTCTTCTGCCTCAATCAAGATGACCATGGTGTTTTTCCTCTTTGATTTGTTAATATGGTATATTATATTAACTGATTTTCTTGGCTGACCCACCCCTGCATACCTGGAATAAAACCCACTTTATTTGGATCATGGTGTATAATTCTGTTAATGTGCTTCTAGATTCAATTTGCAAGTATTTTATTGAGGATTTCTGCACCTTTACTCATCAGAGAGACTGGTTTGTAGTTTTCTTCTTTTTTTTAATTGAAAAAGGAAAAAGTGTAGTTGTGCTCTTAAATTGTTAATAAATATTTTATGAAAATTCATGTTACTATTTTCATGTATGGAAATAGAATCCATGTTTAATGAGCACCAGTTAGTCTCCACTGTTGAAGGTTTAATTTGCAATCAGGTTATTTTATTATATTTTATTTTTTAGGGAAGAAAGGAGAGTAGAGAAAAAGAAAGAGAGATAGAGAAAGAAAAAAGAGAGAAAAGAAGAAGGGTTAGAGAAGGGAGAGAAGGGGGAGGAGGAAGGGTAATGTGGGCAGGAGAGCACATTCCCCATCTGTTCCCCAAAATTTTCATCCAGATCATACTAGAGCAAAATATCAGAGGAAGTTGTATTGATTTTCCATCTGGGAGCTGATTATTTCTTGGCCTATTATTCAGAGCAACCCATTTGGCTTGTCTGAGCCTTAACATTGTCATCTTTGCCAGAGATATACTATCGAGGTCATACAGTATCTATCCTTTTGTGTCTGGCTTATTTCCTCAAGTTTCATCTATGTTGCCATACGCCTTAGGACCTCATTTTGTCTTATTGCTGCAAAAAATTCCATCATATGAAGATACCACATTTTGTTTATCCACTTGTCTGTTGATGGACACCTGGATTGCTTCCATCCTTTGGCAATTGTGAATAGTGCTGCTATGAACATCTGTGTGTAAATATCTGTTTGTGTTACTTTCAGCTCTTCTGGGTATATGCCAAGTAGTGGTATTGCCAGGTCATAGGGCAACTCAATGTTTAGTTTTCGGAGGAACTGCCAAACTGTCTTCCATAGCAGCTGTACCATTATACAGTCCCACCAGCAGTGAATAAGTGCTCCAATTTCTCCAAATCGTCTCGTTTCCTGTTTAACGGCAGCCATACTTACAGTTGTGAGATATCTCATTGTAGTTTTAATTTGCGTTTCCCTTATAGCTAAAGAAGACGAGCAACTCTTCATGTGCTTTTTAGCCATTTGTATTCACTCTTCAGAAAAATGTCTGTTCATGTCTTTTGCCCATTTTATAACTGAGTTGTTTATTCTTTTGTTGTTGAGTTGTATAATTTTGTTATGTACATGGGATATCAAACCTTTATCTGATGTATGGTTTCCAAATATTTTTTCCCATTGAGTTGGCTGTCTCTTCACCTTTTTGACAAAATTCTTTGAGGCACAGAAGCTTTTGATTCTGAGGAACTCCCATTTATCTATTTTTTCTTTCGTTGCTTGTGCTTTGGGTGCAATGAAAACTACCTCCTATTACTAGGTCTTGAAGATGTTTCCCTTTATTTTCTTTCAGGAGTTTTATACTACTGGCTTTTATATTTAGGCCTTTGATCCATTTTGAGTTAATTTCTGCAGAATGTATAAGATATAGGTCTTCTTTCATTCTTTGAACTGTTGCTATCCAGTTTTCCCAACTCCATTTATTGAAAAGACTACTTTGTCCCAATTCAGTGGATTTAGGAACCTTGTCAAAGATCAATTGATCATAAATTTGGTGGTCAATTTCTGCACTCTCATTTGGTTCCATTGATGAATATTACTATCTTTGTGCCAAAAGCATGCTATTTTGAAAACTCTGGCTTTGTAGTAAGCATTAAGGTCAGGAATATTAATCCTCCCACTTTCCTCTTCCTTTTTAGAATATCTTTAGCTATTTGAGATTTCTTTCCTTTCCAAATGAATTTGATAACTAGCTTTCCCAAGTATTCAAAATAGGTTGTTAGAATTTTGATTGGTATTGCATCTATAGATCAGTTTAGGTAGGACTGACATCTTAACATTTAACCTTCCTATACAAGAGCATGGACTATTTTTCCATCTGCTTAGATCTTCTTTAATTTCTTTTAATAATATTTTGTAGTTTTCTGTATACAGGTCCTTTACTTCCTAGGTTAAGCTAATTCCTAGATACCTGATTCTTTTAACGGCTAATTTGAATGAAATTTTGTCCTCAGCTCTCTTCATATTTTGGTCATTATTTGTATATAGAAACATTTCTGGTTTTCATACATTAATCTTGCATCCCACCACTATACTAAATTTGTTTAATAACTCAAGTAGCTTTATCGTGGATTTCTCAGGATTTTCCAAGTATAGGATCATGTCGCCGGCTTACAATGAAAGTTTTACTTCTTCCTTACCTATTTGGATATCTTTTATTTCTTTCTCCTGCCTAATTGCTCTAGCAAGGACTTCTAGAATAATGTTGAGTAACAGTGGTGGCAATGGGTATCTTTGTCTAGTTTCTGATCTTAAGGAGAATGCTTTCAACTGCTCACCATTGAGAATGATGCTGGCTATGGGTTTTTCACATATGCTCTTTATGATGTTGAGAAAGTTTCCTGATTCCTGCCTATTGCAGTTTTTTTACCAGAAAAAGATGCTGAATTTTGTCAAATGCTTTTTTTAGCAATCAATATGATCATATGATTTTTCCCATTGAATTTATTAATATACTGTATTACATTAATTGATTTTCTTATGTGGTACCACTCTTGCATTCCTGGTATAAATTACTTGGTTGTGATGTATCATTGGATTTGATTTGCTAGAATTTTGTTGAGAATTTTTTCATCTATGTACATTAGGGAAATTGGTCTGTAGTTTTCCTTTCTTGTAACATCTCTATCCAGTTTTGGTATTATAGTGATATTGGCTTCATAAAATGAATTAGATAATGATCCTTTCCCCTCAATTTTTTGAAGGAGTTTGAACAGAACTGGTGTTAGTTCTTTTTGGAATGTTTGATAAAATTCCCCTGTGAAGCCATTTGGGCCCTGGACTTTTCTTTGTGGGAAGATTTTTTATAACTAATTGAATTTTTTCACTTGCAATTGGTTTGTTAAGATCTTCTATTTCTTCTCAAGACAATGTTGGTAATTCATGTTTCTAGAAATTTGTCCATTTCATCTAAGTTGTCTAGTTGTTGACATATAGTTGTTCATAATAACCTCTTGTGATTTTTTAAATTTCTTCAGGATCTGTAGTAATGACACCATTCTCATTTCTAATTTTGTTTCTTTGCACCTTTTCTTTTTTTTTCTTTGTCAATCTAGCTACAGGTCCATCAATGTTATTGGTTTTCTCAAAAAAACAACTTCTAGTTTTGTTGATTCCTTCTATTGTTTTCATCGTTGTTGTTGTTCTCCAGTTCATTTATTCCTGCTTTAATTTTTGTTATTTCTCTTCATCTATTTACTTTGGGATGTTTGCTGTTCTTTCTCTAGTTCCTCCAGGTCAGCAGTTAGGTCCTCTATTTTTGCTTATTCTTCTTTTTTAACATAGGCATTTCAGGTGATAAATTTCTCTCCCAACACTGCCTTTGACATATCCTACAAGTTCTGATATGTTGTATTTTCATTCATTTACAGATATTTGCCAGTTTCTCTAATGTGGTCTATCCTGGAGAATGATCCAGAGTACTTAAGAAGAATGTATATCCTGCTGTTATGTTTTGCAATGTTCTGTATGTCCGTTAGGTGCAGTTCATTTATTACGTTATTCAAGATCTCTGTTTCCTTACTGATCCTCTGTCTAGATCTTTTATCTTTGATGAGAGTGGTATATTGAAGCCTCCAACTTTTATTGTACGGGTGACTATTACTCCCTTCAGTTTTGTTCATGTATTTTGTGGCACCCTGGTTAATGGTTAGGTACATAAATATTCATGTTTGTTATTTCCTCTTGGTGGCTTGCCTCCTTTATTAATATATAATGTCCTTTTCTGCTCTTATAGCATTTTTGTATTTAATGTGCTGATACTAGTATAGCTCTCCCTGCTCTTTTTTATTTACAGTTTGCATGGAATATCTTTTTTCCTACCTTTCACTTTCAATCTATTTGTATTTGGAGGTCTAATATGAGTCTTTTGTAGATATCATATGATGAACCATATTCTTTTATTCACTCGTTCAATCTGTGTCTTTTGATTGGTAAGTTTAATCCATTAACATTCAATGTAATTATTCTAAAGTCAGTACTTACTTCACCCATTTTATCCTTTGGTTTTTATATATCTTTTGTCTCTCTTTTTACCCTTTTAGTTACCCTTACTGATAATCTTCATTTCTACATCTCCTCCAAACCTCCCTCTCCTTTCTTTTCTTTTGAGTCTGCAGAATTACCTTTAATATTCCTTGGAGGGCAAATCCTTTATTCATGTACTCTCTCAGCTTCTGTTTATCTGTGAATATTTTAAACTCTCCATTGTTTTTGAAGAACACTTTTATTGGATACAAAATTCTTGACTGGGAGCTTTTATCTTTTAGTAACTTAAATATATCATACCACTGCCTCATCACCTCCATGGTTTCTGATGAGCAACTGGAACTTAGTCTTATTGAGCATATTTTGCATGTGTTGGATTGCATTTCTCTTGCTGCTTTCAGAATTCTCTTTATTTTGGCAGATACAGCCTGATTAGTATGTGTCTTGGAGTAGGTTTATTTGGATTTATTCTATTTGGGGTATGTTGTACTCCTGGACATGTATATTTATGTCTTTCATAAGAGTTGGGAAAGTTTTGGCCATTATTTCCTCAAATATTCTTTCTGCTCCTTTACCTTTCTCTTCTCCTCCTGGAACACTCATGATATATATGTTTGTGCACTTCATTCCTTCATTCAATTACCTAAGATCCTGCTCCATTTTTGCCATTCTTTCTCTATTTGTTCTTTTGTCTGTTTTATTTCAGACATACTGTCTTCTAATTCTCTGACCCTTTCTTCTGCCTCTTCAAATGTGCTGTTGTATTTCCTTAGTGTATTTCTTTTAACTTTTTAACTGTATAATACAACATATATACAAAGCAAAGAAAGAAAAAAGCAATGTTTTCAAAGCAATCTTCAACAAGTAGTTACAGGACAGATCCCAGAGTCTGTCATGGGCTATCATAACATCATCTCAGATTTTTCCTTCTAGCTGCTTCAGAATATTGGAGGCTAAAAGGAATTTTTTTTTATCATCACAATTGACTTTTTTTCTTTTTTCTGAAAAAAAAAACATATATGCAAAAAAGCAATAGATATCAAAGCACACACAATTAGTTGTAGAACAGAGTTCAAAATTTGGTATGGGTTACAATTCCACGATTTTAGGTTTTTACTTCTAGCTGCTCTAAGATACTGGACACTAAAAGAAATATCCATATAATTATTCAACAATCATATTCATTTGTTAAACCCTACCTTCTCTGCACTATCAACATTGATCTTTTTCCCACTCTTTAGGGGTATTTGGGCTATAATATGGGTAGGGAGATGGAACTAGTTGATGTTCTGCAGAGCATGGCCCCTCTAGGTTTCAGGACTTATCTGGTCCATGGACCCATCTGGAAGTTGTAGGTTTCTGGAAAGTTACCCTAGTGCATGGAACATTTGTAGAATCTTATATGTTACTGTAGGATTGGCTGGAATAGTTGTGGTTGTGGTTTGGCAAGTTATGACAAGTAGCAATGTCTAACTGAAGCTTGCATCACAGTGACTAACGGAGTAGCCTCTCGACTCTATTTGAGCTCTGACAGCCACTGATTTCTTAATTGATATAGTTCTTTTCCCCCTTTTGGTCAGGATGGCATGGTTGATCCCATGGTGCTAGGGCCAGACTCATCCCTGGGAGTCATCTCCCATGCCACCTGGGAAATTTTCACCTTGATGTCATGTCCCAAATAGGGGTGAGGGCAATGATTTCGCTTGCAGAGTTGGGCTTAGAGAAAGTGAGGCCACATCTGAGAAACAAAAGAGATCTTCCAGAAGTAAATCTTAGGCATATCTATAGGTAAGCTAAACTTCTCTACTACCTACATAAGCTTCACAAGAGCAAGCCTCAAAATCAAGGGTTTGACCTATTGATTTGGGTGTTACTGATGTTTGACATAGTATCAGGGGTTTCCCCAGTAGTAAAGTTTCATAGTTGCATATTTTTTCTCCCATCCCTCAAGGGACTCTGCCAATACTTTTTGATTATCTGCTTAATATATTCCAGGATATATCCAGGCATACAGGCATACATTAAGCTATATAGCATTAAAGGCACTCATTCTTATTCTGGACTCCCTGTGTTTTGGTTGTTTAAATGACCTATCCAGACAGGTTGAGTTAGGTTATGTGCTGCCTCTATTGTATTTTTAATCTCATCTTTTGTACCTTTCATTTCTGCTATTTTTCTTTGCATGCTTTCAAATTCTTCTTTATGCCTACCTGGTTTCTTCTTAACATACTTTATCTATTTAGCCATATTTTTCTTCTTCTCCTTGAGCTGATTGAGGAGATTTGTTTGAACATTTCTTATTAGTTTTTCAAAATTTTGTATTTTCTCTGCCTTTTTATATTTGTTCCTTTGGGCTGTATCTCTTATTCCTCGGTATGACTTGTAATTTTTTTTTTTATGATATCTGGGCATCTGATTATCTTGATGAGATTATTCTGAAGGCTGGTTTCACTCTCTTGTTTAGGATTTTGTTGATGATTGCATTTGTGTTAAGGCTTTTCTTCTTTTTTTTTTTAACCTTTTTTATTGTATAGTATAACATATATACAAAGCAAAGAAATAAAAAAGCAATAGTTTTTAAAGCACTCTTTGACAAGCAGTTTCAGGACAGATCCCACAGTTTGTCATAGGCATATGATCCTCTCATATATTTCCTTCTAGCTGCTCCAGAATACAGGAGGCTAGAGGGCTTAAATATTTTTATCATCACAATCGACTTTTTTTCCTTCTTTTTTTGTGAAAATATAACATACATACAAAAAAGCTATAAATTTCAAAGCACACATCACAATTAGTTGTAGAACATATTTCAGGCTTTGATGTGGGTTACAATTTCACAGTTTTAGGTTTTTACTTCTAGCTGCTCCAAAATACTGGAGACTAGAAGAGATAAAAATTTAATGATTCAGCAATCATATTCATTTGTTAAATCCTGTCTAACTCCACTATCGCCTTTGATCTTTCCATCCCTCTCTTTAGGGGTGTTTGGGCTATGGCAATTCTACATTTTTGATAATGGAAGGATCTGTCACTAATATGGGGTAGGGAGATGGAACTATCTGATGTTCTGGAGAGGTGGGCTAGGTTTCAGGACTTATCTGGACCAGGGACCCATCTGGAGGCTGTAGGTTTCTAGAAAGTTACTCTAGTACATGGAACACTTGTGAAACTTCTATATTGCCCTACACATTCTTTAGGATTAGCTGGAATGGCCCTGGTTGGGGGTTGGCAGGTTATGATAGGTAGCAAGGTCTAACTGAAGCTTGCATAAGAGCAACCTCCAGAGTAGCCTCTTGACCCTATTTGAACTCTCTCTGCCACAGATACTTTATTAATTATACGTCTTTTCCCCCTTTTGGTCAGGATGGAATTGTTGATCCCACGGAACCAAGTCTGGATTTCATCACTGGGCGTCATCTCCCATGTCGCCAGGGAGACTTTCACCCTGGATGTCACGTCCCATGTAGGGGAGAGGGCAATGATTTCACTTGCAGAGTTGGCTTAGAGAGAGTGAGGCCACTTCTGAAGGAGTCTTCTTTGACATTTAGTTTGTCAGTATTTCCCAGCCAAAAGAGGACCAAGGACCCATGTAGGGGGTACAGACCAGTTCCAAAGGACCCTAAAGACAGGGTCAAGAAACAAGCCAAACAAAGCCTTTTTTTGTCCAGTTCCCCAAGTCTATGCCTTCCTACCCTTCCAGCAGACAGCATGCTTCACCATAGAGGCTTTTGATAGCTTCCCAAAGGTGAGCTTTCTTGGCCTGCCCAGTGGATGATGCTGTTCGTCAACCTATTCCCCACAGCCCTTCTTCCAGCTCTCTCTCTGATGCAGGTATTTTTAGCCTTCTGCCAGGTCTGCCTTTTAACAGTGGGGTGGCAGTGCCTGTCTGGGACATGTTAAAGCAGTGGAACCCAGTGGCTTAAATTCACTGGCCAATAGCTGGATCAGTACTGGGCCATGTCTCCCTCTATTCTGGGGGATGAGGACTTCTGTAGCCCTCCCAGTCCATAGTAGTGCACCAGGCAGGGACCAGGCTGACCTGAAGCTGCTTACCTTCAAGCCAAGCGAGTTACCCACAGTTTCTCACCATAGTTTCTCAGTCTCTTTGTCCTACTCTTCTTCCCTGGATGTTGTGCAGGACTCCCTGGTCTTTGAAGTCCCAGAATATCTGTTTCAAACCGTTTCTGTCTGTCCACTAGCTGCTTCTGGAAGAGGAATGAACACTGCAACTCATTACTCTGCCATCTTCCTGGAAGTCTACTAAAGAAATTACTTTTGATAATTGGAAATTATTATCATAGAAGGAAGTACAATAAAGTATAGAAAACCTAAGTCATGCGATCTTTCACATTTACCACTGATCGCAAAATCTTTGTGGTAGTTTTATAATTTGGGGGACCCTAAATGAGAAAAGGTCGATAATATTTGAGTACATAGATCTTTTGCATCTTGAAAAAAAAGAGTGCCTAACCAATCTCACACATTCCCAATTCTTCAACAAGCATGACCTGAAAATCTATCATGCGCCTGACACTGAGGTCAATTCCAGGATGACAGAAGGTACCATTCTGTATCACAGAAGCAGTCCATAACTCAGACTGAGGGAAGGAATCCTCACAAAACGCATTATGTCACTGCTGATATAGAGTCAAATAAGAATTTCCATTTAATGTGTTGGTTTTAAAAGAAGACGGTAGTTTAAAATATGACTGTGGTATCTAGATGCTTTGTTTATTTTTTGGAAAAGTTACTTGTTCTTATTGTTATCAAATATATGACTATACATTTAATTAAAAAAGTTTCTTCAGTTCTGTCATGTGAGAATAAAGAAAAATTTATTTCTTAATGCTTAGTTCACTCAGACACTGAAAGCTTCATTACTTCTCTTCCCCAAGGTATCTCAACTTTCCCTTGAAGGGACCATGTATCCAGGAAGAATGGAATGGAAGGAGGATGAATTCCTGATATCTTAAATGAGTTACCTTTTGATGACAAACCCAAAAGCTGAGTTAATCTAGCAAAAAATCAGGGAAAACCTTGCAGTTTCTGCGGGTATTTATATTATGGGTAACTAAAAAAGTGAAAAGATCTCACTTACATCAATGGTAAGTTCCTGATAATGCTATTCCTAAAGCCAGACAAAATACAAAAGTATTTTAAAATACTCGCAATAGCAATCTTTAATACTATGTTTTGACCTTGGTAATTCTAGCTATTCCTAAAATAATATACTACCTGTGATGACAGAATAGCACATTTTTGAGATTTAGTTATTCAACTCTAATAAGGTATTATTAATTTTAAAAAAACTAAGATCACAGTAACAACTTCCATTTATAAGGATGTGCCAAGTACTGTGTTGGAGATGATTACCCATTAACTATAACCCTCATAACGGTACATATTACTATCCATACTTAACAATGAGGAAACCAATGCTCAGAATGTATAAGAAACTCACTCAAGTAACACAGCTTGGTAAGTGGTTAACCAAGCCTAATCTAAATATCCCATGAGCAAAAGCCTCAGCAGCTATCATAGAGCTCTGCATATAAGGCAGAAACACTTGAACAATGAGCTGGTAGAAGGAAAATAGCCTCTGGCAGCCCACCAAGGAATGTGAGGGTTGGGGGTAAAGAACAGGAGAGAATTAGAATTTTTTAAAAAATTGAACTTAGGTCATTTAGGGGGAAAATATTAAAGACATAGTTCATTTGAAGAAAAACAAAATTAACAAATAAATTCAAATATTTTCATTTACTTAATTTTAAAACATTTATTAAATATATTCAATAGAAAGGTCTTCACGTGTATTTGAAATATGATTCAATACCATAAAAATGTGATTTACTGTAATACAAGTGATTCACTTTTAACCCCACTCCATATCCTCTGACCCCACAAAGACCTATAAGCAACTGACCCCACCACTTTCTCACTGCCCTTCATTCCTGCATGGCCTCAGGTCCTTACTTACCCCGTTTAAATTCTTTGGTCAATACTATATTCATCTCCTTGTAAATACTCTCAACCCTTTAGCCCCTCTCTCACTTCTTCTTAGCAAAAACCCTTACTCTGATTATATTTAAATTAGTTCTATCTAAATCTCTATTGACTTTGTTACAATACCTGCAGGTTGAAAGTGGCAAGAGGGAAACACATCAGGGAGTAATGTCATTTTAAATTCTTGCCTAGGAAGTACACATTGTTCATTCATGCTGAATGCAATCATTCTGTATTTCTAGTCCACTCACTTTCACACTTTCATTAACAACCGCATCATACCTTTTCCTCTCACCTCTAACTTCCAACATTTCCGTCCCATCTTCCTTTTAGTGAATGCCCTTGTCTCTATTTTACTGAGAAAGCCAAAGTCATCAAAAGAGAACTTAAAAGCTCCATCCACATAGCAGTTCCCCAGGGAAGACCTCTTCCCAGAGCTCCAGACATGTTTACTCAACTGCAACTACATAGCACATTTCCAAACAGACAACGCAAACATTATTACATGTGCAAAACTGAGCTCCCCCAAAACGTGCTTTCCCCACCCCAGATTAGCCCTCTCAGTTGATGGCAGTTTCATCCTTTTGGTTCCTCAGCCAAAAGTCTTGAAGTCAACTTTGGTTCCCGAATCCTCCCATATCCTATCAATCAGCAATTCCTGTTGTCTCTATTTTTAAAACATATTCAGATTCTCACCACTTCACATTACCTCCACCACTATCACTCTAGTTCTTTTAAAACGTAAGTTTGCTAAAGCCATTGTCACAACTTCAAACCCTCTGAAGGCTGCCATCTTAACAGTCTCCCACGTGGCGTGTGGTGCACCTCTCCAAGCCCTCTGCGAACTCCTTACTCCTTCTCCTTTAATCTTCTCCCGACAGTATCTCCCCAGAAACCCTGTTCTCCTCCCATGCTTTAATTTTCTTAGAACTCTTATATCACTTTCTAGCAACGATAAAGTTTACTTTTATATTTTAGCTCTTGTCTGTCTCTTCATTCCATCACGGTAGTGATTTTTACACAGTACGTGGCACAGAGTGGACATTCAATTAATATTTGTGGAATGAACATATGGATGAATGAATAAAATAACATCCTCCATATATACAGTAAAAACTAGACTTCCTATAAAAGTCTTATACATACTGGTTCCAAAGTGATATAATTAGCTTAGGTATTTTCATATATATGCTATAGCTTTTATTATGCAAGCCAAAGTTGTCATATTTCACATGAAGATCAATAGCATGAAACCCCAAAACAGTAACTAATGAGACTCTGCGACAGGAAGACGTTAAAAGGAAATAAAAGGAACAGAAACTATTTTTAAAAATAGCTGAAGTATTTGAATGTCATTGTTCTAAAACCTCAGGGAGGAAGTTTTTCTGAGCAACCTATTTTTTTCAGACAACTTAAGATTTATCTCTTTAAGTATGAAAACAATTTCACCCAAAGTGGAAAGCATTATGTAACAGGCACTAAATTTTCCTATACTTGACACATTACAAGTAAATAAATATTGTTCTCTGAGAATTCAGCACCATTGCTCTGTGCACCAATTATTGCAAAGTGTTCTATATGGTGATGCTTTCAGAGCCTCTGGAGACATCTACAAGGTTTTCTCCCAGTCGCTGAATATCTTCTTGTTTTGAATGCTCATGTCTGGTTTTATAGGGTTTTTATCCTCATAAGCAGTGCAAGTATCTGCCTTTGTCAGGATTACCTCTCACTTCCAACTATCTTAAATTAATAATAAATGTAAATAAATTAAATTGACAACCGCAAGTGCCTTCAGGGCATAGAATATAGAAACTTAATGCGCTTATTTAGTGAAACTGATCTTCACTATTCAGAGACCTCTTTTCCTTATAACTGTTTGAAAGGCCCTGAAAAGCTACTGTCTTAGTTTGCCAGGGCTCCTATAACAAAATACCCACACACTGGTTGGCTAAAACAAAAGGAATTTATTGGCTCACAGTCTGAGGGCCAGAAGTCCAAAGCCAAGGTATGGGCAGGCCATGCATTCTCCAAAATCTGTAGCATTCCCATGCTGGCTTGCTGGCAATCTCTGACTCTGTCACAGGACAATCTGACCCTTTCTCTCTCCCATGACTTGTATTTCCATGTTACAATCACTCCAACCATACTGAGTTAAGGCTCACCCTGATTCAGTTTAGCCTCATCTAAATAGGCTCTTCAAAGATCCTATTTGCAAATAGGATCACATCCACAACATAAGGGCTTAGAACTCAACATGCCTTTTGGGGTACATGATTCAAAGCTACCATGTGCCACCAAAGGACTCTGCCAGGCACCGAAACTAAATGATTTTTTAAAGTTTTGTCTCAACTTCATGGTTCTTGCCCTTAAGAAGGCTACTGTCTATTTGAGGGATTAAGCATACACTTCCTGAGATTGTCTCATTATCTGAAATACTTCAGAAATTAATGCCTATAGGAGAAACCCTGACATGTATGTGGCCAGGTTTCAGAGCAGTAAACACTAAGAGAACTAAAACACTAACCAACGGATAATTCAAATATTCC
The DNA here is from genome assembly GCA_004026745.1 of Myrmecophaga tridactyla. NCBI lineage: Eukaryota > Metazoa > Chordata > Mammalia > Pilosa > Myrmecophagidae > Myrmecophaga > Myrmecophaga tridactyla. The sequence goes on along the minus strand of PVIY010023976.1, from coordinate 6,922 downwards.
CTGAATTGAAGCTAGCATTAAGATAAGTGCTCATTTTGAAAATGAGAACCAAAAATTCTGAAAAATTCAGAGGAACACAGATTTCCTGGCTTGCCATATTTACTCAGTCATTCCAAGGAGGACAAACTTCAGCTCTGTATGATAATCTTTTGTGAATATATGTGTATGTGTGTACAAAAAACATGATAACACACAGGAATTTGATTCTAAAGGTAGGCTTTAAAACATTATAAAGAAGATAAGGGTGACGGGTGGTTCAGTGGTAGAATGCTCGCCTTCCATGCGGGAGACCCAGGTTTGATTTCCGGACCATGCACCCAAAAAACAAGAACAACAACAACTAAAACATTATTAGGAAGATAAAGAAAGGAAAATGAACAGTAATTACTTAATAACTGCTTCCCTAATAGGCCCATCTTATTCATGGTTTTAGCCATTTAGTAGACAATGTCTGTCATACAGCAAGTACTAAATGAAAATTTTTAAATGAATTAACTAAAGTGCAATCAGGTTCTTGGTGGTATGTCACATATCCTGGGAATGAGTACTCTTCAAACAGGAAAAATCTCAAGACGACAAAGGTCAAGAAATACATAAGCATGCAACAAATATTTCTTGAATGATGGAGTGAGGTCTTTCTCTCAGGGTTTTCTTGGTCAATTCCACCTTGACCCTTGAAATCCAAGATGGCCTAAAGCCACCCTACCTTTGCCAAAGACAGCAATTATATTTGCCCTCAGACTGTGGATGACTTAGATAATCATCAGCCAGGGCCAATTTTGCCCTGCAAGAGACATTTGATAATATCGGGAGACATTTTGTTATCACAACCACGGAGGAGGTTGCTACTGGCTCCAATGGCTAGAGGCCAGGGATGCTGCTATATACCCTACGTTGTGCAGAACAGCCCTCAGCAACAGAGAATTTTCCAGTCAAGAATGTCAAGAATGCTGCTGTTAAAAAAACCTGGTCTAGAGGAAACCGTCATGTTTGTTCAAGACAGGGTAAGTGGCAAAGTGGAAAGGGCAGTAGCTTTTCAGTCACAGTCAGGGTTCAAATCCTGATTCTAGCCCCTCGAGCTCCAGGGGCACTTCTTGTGATTCTCAGTTTCTCCTTTAGGAAGATTGTGCTAGTAATGCTTACTCTGTAGGTTTGTTTTGAGGAGTTAAAGAGAATGTATGTCCTCCATTATTTTGTCTTTCAAAAACCGGATGTTCTGGTTATGCATTACTGAGAAACAAACCACAAAAGTAGTGATTCACAATGAATGTAACATTCCTGATGTAAACAGATTCAAAAATGGCAGCTATTCTTACTATTATGAGAGCATTTATTGATCACTTGATGCCAATCATTTCTGCCAGGTGGGAAAAGAAAGCATTTTAAAGATGACAAAGCTTAGCAACTTAGATAGGAAACTCATAATTTTAAAGCTGGGAAAAATCTTAGTATCCAACAAAATACCTGATTCACAAGAAAACTGAAGTCCAAAGAGATGGACTTAAAGAAGATACATAGCAAGTTATTTGCAGCTCATATAAAATAACCCAGCTGTTCTTTCCTCTCCCTTTTTACTATTCATGCATCTATAGGGGCTTTCATTAATTCTTAAACAATGTCATTATATATGAACACATTATAAACTATTTAAATCAAAGTGAAAACAAGATTATTATGCCTGCTAAAATTTTATTAGATGGCTCAGACTATAAAATAACCAGGATTTATTCAGTACATAAGTATCTTGAATTTTTCACAGCTTGTTCGAGTTAATTTGTGAGATCTGCCCTATGTTGCCGTATGATCCTAATTAGCCCTATTACAACTCATAATCATTTTTTGGGGGGGGCATGGGCAGGCTCCGGGAATCAAATCCGGGTCTCCAGCACAGCAGACGAGAATTCTGCTATTGAGCCACCGGTGCATTGCCCAATCTATTTTTAAATTAATAGTAGAAATTATTCATATATGGTTTAAATATTTATAAGAACAGTAAATGTGGGAAAATGGTATGAACAAACACAGAAGTTCAAAAACTGAAAATAAGAAGGGGAAAATATTTTCAACCTCTCTGGTATCCTAAGAAAAGTAATTAAGGCAGAGTTAGCATTTTTTGCCTCTCACTGTAGCAAAGAGTTTCTTTATTCATAATGCTCAATGAAGGCAAGCATTCATACAGCGCTAGAGGGAGTCTAACCACCTTTAACTTTTCTGAACCAAAAGGTATTAAGTCTTAAAAAGGTTCATCTTTTTGGACACTGAGTAGAATGATGTTCAGCTCAGGACTGGAAAGGGTATAAGCCCAAATGTCCAGATAGAGAAATGGTTAAATTGTGCCATATCTTAATGGAAATATAATACAGTCATTAAAAATGACATTTAAAAGAATTTTTAATGAGTGAGAAAATGCTTAAAATTTATAAGGTTTTAAAGCATGATTTAGGTCTGTATACAAGTATGATCTTGACTATGAATATATATATTAAAACTAGAATAAAATATTTTTTAAAACTAACACTGATTATTTTGAGGATGTGTATTAATATCTGATTTTTTATTTTTATAAGTATCTTTTTATTACTGTACATAATTTTTACTATAATCATATATATTGATTTTATAAACCAAAATAAGTCTCCATTTTAATCAAAAAGTATTCCAAAACTTTAATCCTACAAACCTAGTCAACTTGATATAATCATGAGTCTTATAGGGAAGAAAGCAATACAGAAGTTAACATACTGCTTCTACATTTAAGATGCAGGGAAAAGATGCAGTCCTTTAAGTGTCTTTGTTTTGTTTTGTTTTAAGGATGACCTGAAAAAATGAAAGACAAGCGTGCTGCCTCAACACTGCAAAAGAATGTTCGTATCCAAGACCATGAGCAACATATATACCTATTAATACCAATACTTGATATTGAATTGAACAGAATAAGAACATAATTGTTAGGCAGCATCAAGTCAAATATCAGCTTTCCTGCCAAGAAGATTTAAGTGTAATTATAACTGATGCAATGCCAACTAGAGATTTCAGCTCTCATGTTGAGTGAAATAAACTAGGTACAAAGAGACAAATACCATAGGATCTCACTGATTCGAAATAATTAAAATAAACAGACTCATAGAGTCAGAATCTAGAAGATAGGTTATCAGGGGATGGAGTCGGGATAGGAAATGGGAAGTTAAGTTTCCTGTTTGGAATGATGGAAATGTTTTGGTAATGGATGGTGGTGACGGTAGCAGAACATGGGGAAGATAATTAACAGCACTGAAATATATATCTGACTTTGATTAAAAGAGAAAATATTAGATTGTATAAATGGGAACAGAATTAAAAATTTTTAAAAACTAAATTGATATCAATTAAAATTTTTAAATTAAATTGATATCTCTTTTACACTCCAGTATCTTAGAGCAGCTAGAAGTAAAGACGTAAAATTGTGAAATTGTAACCCATGTCAAACTCTGAAATATGTTCTACAACTAATTGTGGTATTGTGCTTTGAAATGTATTGCTTTTTTGTATATATATTATTTTTTCACAAAAAAGTCGATTATGGTGATACAAAAATATTTAAGCCTTCTAGCCTCCTATATTCTGGAGCAGCCAGAAGGAAAAATCTGAGAGGATCATATGGTAGACCATGACAAACTCTGGGATCTGTCCTGTAACTACTTTCAGAGTGCTTTGAAAACTATTGCTTCTTTATTTCTTTGCTTTGTATATATGTTATACTATACAATAAAAAAAGTTAAAAAAAAAATCCATGGAACTATACTACACAAACAGTAACCCTAAGTTAAATCATGGACTATAGTTAATAGTGCAGTTATAAAAATGTGTTTTCATCAATTGTAACAACTGTTCCAAGCCAATGCATGGTGTTAATAATAGGGGTACGTGGGAATCCTGTAATTTATGCATGATTGTTCTGTAAACCCACAACTTCCGTAATACAGAAACAAAAATTTTAAGCTGCTTTAGCACATGACAATTGCCAAAAGATAACTCATAGATATGGCTGGTTAAAATGTAAGAGATAAACTTACATAAATACCCAGATACTTTTGAAAGAGTGTCTTCTCTCTGAAAATTAGTTGTGAAATAGGATTTAATATTCTACAAAGCTCAAATATTGTTGAAATAAAACATTTTCTATACATGGCAGGCACGTCCACTTAATGAATGAAATCTCAAAATCTTGGAAACAAAAAATTATGCTTTTTAAGTCACACCTTCATTGCTCTTTACATAGATAATTAAATCGGTAGAGAAAGAACAAAAACCTTGTGGGTCAGAAGATCCTCAGTTCTATTTAAGATCCTTTTTCAGGATTCTTTCTGCTGATTCCTAATATCTTCATAAAATGGCCAACGTACAATATTCTGAAATGACTGTGCCGGTCAGTATACTCAGCATCATGTAGGATGAATCAGATAAAGAGAGCAGGCAAACAAAATATCCAGCAATAAATAAGGGACTTAAGCTGACTTGATAAAATCCACAGTATATTAGAAGAATATAGCCTATGTTGCAGACGGATACACTACGAAAATACTTTTATTTCATGTGGGATAAATAACAATTTTATAGATCACAATAGAAATCTCTGCCAGTTCCCTGCCTCTACAAAGACATACTATCGATGATCAAACTTGATTTTCTAAGCACAAGCTCTCGGCTGAGGGTAATAAAAATGCATATTCATTTCGTTTAATTGTCCTCCAAAAATATATCCAAGATTAAAGGACAGGAAAGGAAACTGTCTCTCTATTTTTTCCCCTAAACACACGAAAAACGCTCAGTTTGTTGTTTTTAAAGGGAATCTGTTGTCAGGAAGCAAATAATAACATAAAATCAGACAAGATAATCTTAGAGTATTTATTGTCTTTTTGGACTGTTTTGTAAATTTTTGTCTTAATTTCATAGTCTTGCAGTCAGTTCAGTGATAACAGAGAGGTATTTGGAAAAGCATACAGGAAAGTCAATGGATTTGTTTTTCTTAGAGGCCTGCTAAAATAGGCCAGGCATTTACCTGTCAAAACCCAGAGAACATGCAGGCCTACTCACCTAAGCACATTACCTTGAACCTGTTTTCTCAAAGGTTACTGCAGATCAGAACCACCTGAAAGCTTCCTAACCCAAAGACTGCTCCCTTTGCGCCTTTCCCCTCAATCCCCAGTTTCTGATTCAGTGACTCAGTGCACCTGAGAATTCTCAGTTCTAAAAATTTCACAGGTGAGGCTAATGCTCCTGATCTGGGGAGCATACAGGAAAAGTTTGAGAACCACTGAGCCAGGCAATTCAAATCTTTGCTCTGGGAAGACTTCTTTTACTTTCTCAATATATTTTCCCCATGAATTCATTATAACCAAATATTATTTTTTTATGCAGATAATCATTTCCCTTCCCAAATGTGAGTTTACTGCTGTTTAAATACTTAGTGAGATAACTTCTTTTACACAAGAAATAAGACAATTATTTTCTGTAGAGGTAGCCATAGAAATTTAAAAAAAAAAACAGGAAAAGAAATTAACATACTCAAAAGAATGAGAAACAGAAAGAGAAAAAAATAATAAATGGGGAAGTAGAGTTATTTTTGGCTAACATGGACAGAATTTAGCCACTGAAAAACTATTCAACCTATAATACTAAAAAGTTAAATCATTAGACCATGTCAAATGCTGCCTTAAGGTCTTTTGTATTTGAGTTATAAATATGAATCAAATTAACACAAGAAAGACTAAAATTCTGAATCATAGTATCTTCTTCAAAGTATAAGGCATTACTGGATACATGCTGATGACAGACAGTACTTTAGTTATCTTGGTTGATCCATTAAAAGAATCAGTACAATGGATGAAAGCTTTAATTTCTAAAGATTTTTTTTAATGGACTCCTGGAAACTTTGGGGTGACTTAAAATATATTATGAATATTATATAAAGAAGCATTATTTCACAGAGGCTAAAATTACTTCAGCATATGACAATGTAATGGAGGCATAGATTATATATGCCAATTGCTTAAATTGTCTTAACACATAGTTCAACTGTCCCTGAAGCCTACTTTTAAAGTGTTACTAAGTATAGTCTATAAATACCAATAAGTGACAGGAACTGTAAATGGTATAAAAATGAAATTGATAATATTCACTGAAATTATGAAATGGACTCAAGAGAAATGTTCAACCATCTAAAATACATCCACTTTGAATAAGTGCTGCTAATACAATCAGCTGTTTGCAAAGCCCCAACAAATGCACCTGCAGTGAGTGGAAAGCACACAAGCTCTGCAATCAGATTCAGTCAGCCACTTTCTTGACACAAGTGCTTAGCCATTCTAAGCCTCAGTTTCCATAGTGTGCAATACTGAAATAGTGCCATCTACCTCACAGTTTTGTAAGGAGGTTTTACTAAACAATGTATTCTACCTGATACATGGAAAGTGATCATGAATTTCATTCATTCAATTAATATTTTTGAGCTCCTACTATAGTAGGAGATTTTTATCTGTGAACAAACAGATAAAAATCCCTAGAAACTTACCTTCTAGTGTCCAGTTATTTTACCTTATCTTAGGCACAGTGCTGGGTACTTTGGAGATGAATAAAAGGAATCCCAGATCACGTCAAAATACTCAATTCAGTTAAAACGACACAAGACTAATCATGCAGTATGTGAATTCACGGGGAAAAAATATGCTGCATGACAGGGGTCTGGAAGAGGGAAAGGGGGAAGAAGGCAGGTGTTCTGGTTTGCTAGCTGCCGGAACGCAACACACCAGAGACGGATTGGCTCTTAATAAAAGGGGATTTATTTTGTTGGTTCTTCAGAGGAAAGGCAGCTAACTTTCCACTGAGGCTCTTTCTTACGTGGAAGGCACAGGATGGTCTCTGCTGGTCTTCTCTCCAGGCCCTT
>PVIY010023975.1:0-38658 GCA_004026745.1 Myrmecophaga tridactyla | reverse complement strand
ACTTGAGCGCCACAATCCTGGCAGTGCAGATTCCTCCACGGCGACCTCCAGAGCCCCGCCACCCTTCCACAGCCCCGCCACCTCTCCGCAGCTCTAGCTTTCACCGGTCTCACGACCCCATTTCCTCCCGTTTCCCTGTCAGACCCAGAAGTGAGTGTCAGCTTCTTGCTTTTACTACTATCTAGAGCCTGAATATCCCTTGTTGATTTGCTTTTTAAATAGTCCCTTCATTAAATTCTCATCGACATCTCATCTAAAGTATGTCTGTGTTTCCCACTGAAAACATGAGTAATACGTCCCTTCCTCTCAACATATTTCCCTGCTGCCAACTGTGTTTTATGTATATTTTTAGATTTTCTATTGAGTCCTTACTACTTACCAAGCCCTAGGCTATGCGCAAAATACAAGGAACATAATGTTTCTATATCTTTAAATACAAGAGTGTGTGCATGTGTGTATGGATACCTCACTCATTCTCTTCAAAGATTCAGTCTTCTCAGGGAGCTGGATTCATAAATGGCGAACCATAACCCAACGCAATCAGCGTGGCATGTGTACTTGCAAAGTGCTATTGGTACATGGGCATTTACATTTTAACCCGCTCATGGGAGTGGAGAGCAGGCAGGAGGAGGATAGAGAATAATCAGAAAATCTTTTAGCTTGACTTCAAATAAGAAGAGGAATTTAGAAGTTAAAATTATAAGAAAGTTGCCTCCCAAGCATAAAACAGAAAGTTTAAAAAGTCATAATGTAACCTACCAAAGTCCAATCCGGACCATTCCAGCCAATCCTAATGGACACCTAAGGCAATACATATTATTCCACAAGGGTTCCATGCACTGGAGTAACTTTCCAGAAACCTACATCCTCCAGATGGGTCCCTGGTCCAGATAAATCCTGACACCTAGCCCAGTCTCTCCAGAACATCAGATAGTTCCATCTCCCTACCTCATATTAATTACAGACCCTTCCAAAATGAAAAAGTTAGAATTGCCATAGCCCAAAAACCCTTAAAGAAAGGGATGGTAAGATCAAAGGGATGGTGGAGTTATACAGTGAAGATAAGATTTAAAAAATGAATATGATTGCTGAATCATTAGATTGATATCTCCTTTAGTCTCCAGTATCTTCAAGCAGCTAGAAGTAAAAACCTAAAATTATGGAATTCTAACTCATGTTAAACTCTGAAATCTGTTCTACAACTAATTGTGGTGCTGTGCTTTGAAATTTATTGCTTTTTTGTATATATGTTATTTTTCACAAAAAAAAAGAAGGAAAAAAAAGTCGATCGTGATGCTGAAAAATATTTAAGCCCTCTAGCCTCCTATATTCTGGAGCAGCTAGAAGGAAAAATCTGAGAGGATCATACGGTAACCCATGACAAACTCTGGGATCTCTCCCGTAACTACTTGTTGAAGAGTGCTTTAAAACCGATTGCTTTTTTATTTCTTTGCTTCATATATGTTGTACTATATATGTTGTACTTACAATAAAGTTTAAAAAAAGAAACATCATAATGGCATGAAGCTGTGCAGCATGCTTAGTGACTAGCTGAGTGTTTTGGGGTGAGTAGAACACAGTGCTAAATCCGGAAATGCTATGGGGTGGGTGGAAGCCATTATCGGGAATGAGGAAGTAGTGGGAGATCAGCCAGGACCTGAAGGGCATTACTGGACCCTGTATAAGTAAGTTCTGTGGAATGACTTGATCCCTACTGCATTTTAGACAGGTGATTCTGAAAGCATTGAAAACCGGATGGCCAATTCAATGTATTATAAAATACAGACAAAGATAAGGGTGAAAAACCTGGTCAGTGGCCAGTGGAGTTGAAAAGCAGGAGGCACACTGAAGAAATATTTCAGCAAGAAATAGCAAAACTTCAAGACCTTTGAATATAGGAAGTAGATGAGAGTTCATTGTAGTTTCCATTTGAATGTCTAGCTTAGACCATGTGGCAGATGGTGACACCATTAACTGAGATAGGAAATAAAGGGAAGGGAGCAGATTGGGCAGAAATACATGAGTTCCTTGTGAAGGGTAGGAGGAAGCCTCACTTGCTAGTGGCTAGTGTTACATTAATTAGTTTTAAAAAAGATGAAATGATAATCACTTTTAGGAAACAAGGAAGTAACCATATCACAATTTAGGAAAATAAAAGCCACGCTAGGACATTGTACGATTAAAGTTAGTGATGCCCCTTAAAAGCAAGAAACTTTAAAGTAATTGCTGTAGAAGTTTCCGATTAGGCAGTATCTCTTCCTTGAAGCCTTCCCTGCACTACCAAACACAATTAGCATCTGACCACACTGGGCTTCCACAGCATTGCCACAGAGCTCAGCAAATTGTGCTCTTGTTTGCTGTTCTCTTATCTGTCTCCCTAGGTTGGGAACAATCAAAGCTCAGAGACTGTAGTTTATTTTAATATATGCCCACTGTGACCTAGCCAGTGCTGGCCACGTGGTATGGGCACTCGATAATCAGTTTTTAGTATCATAAATACTTTGGTAAAATGCCAAACTATGACACCACTTCTGTATTTCAACATTTAATTCCACATAATGAAAGAGGTGTTATTTTTCCCATCACGTGTTTCTGTCATTGGTATTTTTTTTTAACTTGCCAGGATACTTCCTCCCACTTATTATAAAAATAATTATATCAGACCTTCAGTACAAAGAAGCTATTGAAAACAGGCTCACCTATGACAGTAATACTCGTTCTGAAAATGGAATATTTTGCTCAAATTGTACCTTAGCAAAATTCTTTGTAGTTAGAACTGTCAGGCATCAGAATCTCCAAGCACTATAATTATTGTTTTCTCTCCTCAGATTACCGTTTATAAAATATCACTGGATTTTTGAAACTGACAACACTGAATATTGAACTCCACTTTATTCTAGTTGAGTATGTATATATAAATGTATATATTTAGCTCCCAGTATAAAAACTACGAAACAAGGTCCTGGATCTTCTTTAAGAATCTTTAGAGCTTTACCACCCGATTACTGGAAGGCGTTATCGCTAATAAATCTGAAACAGATTCTTAAGTGTCCCAGTGTTTTCAGGCAGAAGGTATCGTTCTGTATTCTGTCAGAGCCAGTTAAATGACCACATGATGGAAATTTCGATTGCTGAATCAGGACAACCTATCATTTAAATCTCTAAGGGGATTTGTTTTAAAAAGTCTAAATATTCTAAATATACTTGGGTCTCCTTATCTTTTTAACAAAAATCAAAAACAAAAGTAGTTTTGATCTGCTTCACCATCAAATTCTTTCCATTTTTCTTCGTTCTTTGCCTTCTTAAAATAGTCTAACCTTCTGGTTTTGTGACCTCCTATGAGGAAAGTAGAATATAGTGAAAAGATGTTGAATTTGGAGTTCAAAGAACTAGATTTACCAAAAAAAAGAAGTGCAACAGTAGGGGAGAGAAAGGTAGCTAGCTCAAACAGATATAGAAATATATTATAAGGCCTCCATAACTAAAACAATGTGGTATTGGCAAGTGAAAAGACAGGCAGAACAATAGAGAAAAATAGAAAATCTTGAAATGTTGCTTCTAGTTTTTCAATAAAGGTAAGATAAAAACTGAGGGGAAAAATGGGCATTTTAATAAATAGAGTAACAATATGAAAAACAACAAAATTTGTATTTACATTTGACAAAATTCAGGAAGTATTCCAAAGGAATTAGAAACTTAAATGTAAAAACAAATGAAATTACATATATACAACACTTGTGAATTCCTCCATAAGCTAAACGTGATGAAAATTCACACAAAATTTAAAACAATGGGGAAAATAAATAATAAATTTGATTAAAATAAAGGCTAAAACTGCATGAAAAATAAACTTCATAAGCAAAATAAAAAGGCCAACAACCCTATAGGAAAAAAATGGATTAAGGATTTAAACAGTTTTCAGAAAAAAAACAATGCAAATAGTTCTCATGTATTTCAGGACTCCAATATTTAAGGTTCATAAAGAGAATATAACTCATTATGAGAGAATGCAAATTAACTCTATACAGATATATTTTATTTATCAAACTGACAAAATGCAGGGGTTTGACCACATATTTAGTTGGTAAATCTCAGGGGAAACACACACATATGGATTACTAAAGAGAATGCAAAATGTTACAAACCCTATGAAGGGCAATTTGGCACCATTTAGCAAAATTATATGTGCATTTATGGTCTTCCCTTCTCTGAATCTATCCCAAAGAAAAAAGGGCAAAATATTAAAATATATATATACACATGGCTGTTTATTGTACTATTTGAAATGTGATAGACTGGAAACAACTTAAATGTCCAACAACAAGGAATGAATTGAATTAATTCGGATAGATTCTTACAATGGAACACTATATAGCTGTTAAAAAAAAGAATGATCATTTCCTCATATGTGATCTCCAAGATATACTGATAAATGAACAAAGCGAGTTATAGAAGCACTATACTACCATTTATCTATGAAAGGGTAGGTGTGTGTGTGTGTGTTTATGCACACACAGTAGGAGGTTAAGCTATAATTAAATACCATTATCACTTATATGGGATGGAAGGGAACATGTGAAAGGGACAGAGATAGAAGCGAAGGATAGGAAAATTACAAGATGAATCTGAATATTTTATCATTCCAGAAAGCTAGGAAGCTATCAAAAATCATTGGAACAGTGTCAAAAGAACTCATGAACCATTTTGAAGTGGTATTCACTGTACAAAGATGAGTCATTTGAAGCACCAATAAAAATAATATCATTAATGGATTGAAATGAACTACATATGTTAAAAGATCAGGAATTCATAATGACCATTTAACAAAAATAAACATTAATAATCAACTTTGGAGAATGCTAGGAAACCAACTCATCATTCTGAAAACTGATAAATAAAGGGGAAGAATCACACAAATAACTTGTTTTTTCAGAAAAAAAACTGCAATTAAAGATATACAAAAAGTTGATGAGGAAAAATTTCTCTCTATGTAGATATTCCACATAATAAGTAAAGATGTAGTAAAAATAATTAGGATATTATCATTTTGCAAAACCCTAAGTAAATTCTCGATCTGGGAAATGATTGTCAATGGAAACATCAGGAAAATAGATTATCAGACATTATGCATCTCTCGATAGAATTCAGAACACATCCACGAAGTAGTCTTGCCAAAAAAATCTAACTTGAATATGATCAAGCCTCTTGATCTAACCAACAGTACAGGAAATGCAGGGGGTGGAGGAACGTGATTTTTTTTTTTTAAGTAGAAATTAGTCAGCAGTATCCAGAAGGTAGAAAATTTCAAAGGACAAATTATGCAACTTCTTCAAAAATAAGTAGCAACTTGAAGTTTTAAAATGGAAAGGTATCCTCTAAAACTAAAAAATAAGTCCTTAAGAAATCTACCAGCAGAATGCAACGTGTGGAATGCTCACCTACCATGCGGAAGGCCGGGGTTCAATTCCTGGACCATGTTTCCCCCCCCCTCCAAAAAAAAGCAATGCGTGCACCTTGTTTGGATCCTGATACAAACAAGTCAATGGTATAAAATTTATTTCTTAAATGAACATACAAAACATGTATGAGATAAAACTGTCTGGGTATTTGATGATATTAAGGAATTAAGAGGTTTTTTTTTTGATGAACATGGCAATATGGCTATGTTTTTAAACAAGGGTTCTTTTCTTTTAGATATTACATACTCAAATATTTATGGAAGAAATGTATGATGTCTGGGATTTGCTTCAAACTAATTCTGGGGTCAGGGCTAGCAAAGAAGGTAAAAATGGATGCAAGTATGGCTCTGAGTTGATAAGGGCTGAAACTGGATAATAGGCACATTCTCACTACATGTGTGTTTTAAATTATCCATAATAAAAAGGTTTAAAAATATCCACATGAAAACCTTGGCTGCATCATTGTCTGCTTAATATAAGCAAGTTACACGTTTTGAGCTTCTATTTTCTTGTATGTAAAGGGATATAATAATCGCAAGTTTATAAAGCGGTTTGCCACCTCTACTTTTGGACCTTGATAGTGGTTAATTGAAGAAAAAAAAGGAAGATTTTGGAATCAAAACAAATTCCCTTTAAAATCAATGTCATTATTTTGTGACACTAGGCAAGTACTCAATTTCTCTGAGCCTCATTTTCTTCCACATCAAATGGGCATACCACCAGCCGCCTGCCATTGTCAGGAGGATCATATAAAGTTGGCACTCTATAAATGATAACAGTTTCTCTCTTCCATGAAGCCATTTTGATTCCCAGTTGGAAATAATTACTTACTCATCTGAAAGATTAACTTTGTTTATTATTATACTGATAATCTTCCCAGAATTCATATTTAAATACTTTCGTATGACAAAACTCTGGGTTCCTTGAAAATAGAGATAAGCCTTTATCACTCATATCCTCCTCCTTTTGCAAAGTAAGTGGCACATAATCGGTGCTCAATAAATTTTACTGAATAAATTCCCTAGATAGGTACATGCTTTGGCAGCCCATATATTGAAATTGAAGCAATGCAGAGAAGAATCACACAGCCACTGCACAGAGAGGACATGCAAGCTCATGAAGTCTTCCATTTTTTTTATAAATTGACCAGACCAGGACTTGCAACCTAAAAAAAAAGAAAACGAAAATCCCCAGATATAGTAGTTGCTACCTCCACAAACTATTAATCACCTGAAACGATGATGTTGATTTCCGTGACCTTAAATTGCTGGAATATTTTTTTTTTTTAATTTTCAAAGCATATCAGATCACTGGGAACTCTCTGTTTGCTGGACAAATCATAAGACAGTAGGCAAAAAACAAAGTAGAATTTTCAGTCCAAGATTATAAAAACAGCTCACTGGGTGATTTATAGGCATGTGACGGTTATATGATAGCTGCCGGCTTCAGGTTGGTTAGTTCCTGCATGGAATACAAACATATCACAGATTCTTAAGCAGAAAATTGTTTCTAGCGCAATGTTTTATCTTCATTCCAAAACTTGTGTAGCTATTAAGAGCTGGCTAGCATATATCCATGCTCCAATGATGAGCAGCCATAGTGGAGTGCTGTTTTCAGATAGAGGCCATTCACCTTCAGTCAGTTCAGTAATGGGAAAGAAAAGTGAATAGAGGCTCCAAAGGAGAATGATATCCAGATAATCCTATTTGAGACAACAAACCAACCACCTCAGTGTGGGGGAAAAAATACTCACAGTTGAGAGTAAAACAATTCCAGCATTCTGACAACATACTAACAGCTTGGGTTTTGCTTCTGAGAAGTCTAAGGCAACTGTCTCATAAAACCTAGAGAAAGCCGAAAGCAGTTAGTTCAATTAAAGTGTCTAAAAGTGGTCGGACATCCATTATGTGGAGCTCAGTGGGATAGCTCAGTTGGGGCCTATGGGGTTTACTTGTGCCCTCTCCCCAGAATATTCCCTAAAGCTTCTCTGAAGCTATTAATCGTACAGGTCACAGTAGCAAAGCTTAGTTCTGAGTGCTTTTCCTTGAGGTTAACAAGCAAACACTAGAGTGCAGTGCAGAGCAAAGGGAGGATTTCCCTCTAATTAAAAAGATCATGTTCTGTAATTTCAAAGTCCATCAAGCATAGTCCTATAAAAACATACGAGTGAGGTATAAGGTTATAGGACCTATTTCCACTAAAAAGACAATAAAATTAAATTAGGCTCAGTTAATACGTTCCAAAGAAAAACATCTGAAAGGAGATCCTTGCAACATCATTAGTTCACCATAAAGTGGTGCACTCATATTTTTCAAGACTGAGACTGCACAAAAACCTCTAAAATTTCTAAACAATTGTATATACAAAATCATACTGGCTACTTTAACTCGTAATTTTATTGATATTATTAGTTTACATCAAAGACCTTTACCTATTATCATCTGGAGATTTTATTTCACCCCTCAGGAAAGTTTGCTTTAAAACGGCTTTGGAGCAATTTGCAATATATTCCATAGTGTTTTATTCTATTTGCATTATTAAATTCTGAAGCAAGTTGAAATGTGTCTATGCTTTATGTAACTGAAATTTTCAGAATAAATCTGGAAGAGAATAAAGCATATATCCATTGTTTCCACGCCAAGGAAAATGCATTGTGAAATTGTTAGGTGCTACTTTAAGAGAAAAGCCGAACAAATGGCTACATACATTTGGGAAAGAGCTTTTACTCACTACAACAAACTAGGATTTAATTTCTGCTAAGTTAAGATAAACTCCTTCATCCATGAAATAGGAATCACAATTCCCACCATATATCTCACAGAAATTTTGTGGTGGTATTAACAACTCAACTACTGTTTGAGGGTGGAAGGTGCTTTGCAAAAAGCAAAAGAGCATAAAAATGTAAGTGATAACCCAGAATGTCATCATTACATGCTTATATATATGTAAAAAATAGATACATCCCAGCCAGTATGTAACAGAGCACTTAACACATAATAACTGTTGACTAGTTTTTTTACTAAAAGGTTTATAGATGTTAGACAGGTAGACACATTGTCAAATGTGCCTGGAAAGCTTAGTTCAAACAAAATTATACACAAGATGATCATGGAGCATCTAGTAGTGTCAGAATATAAGGAAGTGCTCACATACACACACACACTCATACTCACACAACAACGGGGCTATGTCAAAGGAACACAGCTACCAACTGAAAAGGCTCCCAATGGCCAAAGCCAGAGCAGTTTGAAAAACAACAAATGAAGTAAAGTTAGATTAAACCAAAGTCTAGAGTAAATATCTGTGAATTCATATTATATATAAATAAGTAAATAAATAGATACATAGATAAATAAAGAAAAAAAAAGTAAATAAATTTTTTAAAAGGGATAATAGGCAGATCCCCCATGCAGAAGAACCCTAAATAATTTATGTAAATACTCAGCCCTCAAAGAACGGGCCACAACTATGTGAGCCACCCGTAATGACTTCCTTCCAAAGAGTACACTGCAGCATAGAAAGGGGGAAAAGCAACTTTGTCACACTGCCCTGGCCAGGGGAGAGACTTTGGATTCTGATGTTTTCCTCAGAAAATTTCCTCAGAAATACTGATTTATTTCTTTGCTTGTTTTAGCAGACAGTTAATTTGGCTTGACTAAAAGCCCAAAATATGTCTTCCTTTTGATGGGTGGAAGCTGAAATGGCTGTTCGGTTTTTTTGTTGTTGTTGTTGTTGTTGTTTTAAGCCTTGGCTGGGTTGCCTGGAGTCCACCCCAAAGCTCAGCGGTGAGCCAGAGATCTGAACAGAACTTCTATGCAGAATACAGATCACCGCCTCTCTGGTTTTCTGCTTTCTGGAATTTCTTCATAGCTGCTGTGATCAACCTAGACTGAGTCTTCTGGCTTTCCAAGCTAATAAGACTGCAAGATTCCATCAGAGCTTCAGCTGTCCCACAGGATTGCAACAGTGGTTTGCAATTTAGGCAGAACCAACCAGTGTTACTCTCTTTTTCAAGTAATTATTTATCTACTATCTGTGAGAGGATTAATCCATAAGAGATTTTCTGCCATTCCTGGACATACTACCTTCTCCAAACCGACATTTTTAAACCTCCAAAAAATATTTTTACTATCACCTGTGTGGCATTTTTGTATTTTCCTAAATGACTACAACATCCCTCCCATCCCTCTTGTTTTTTTTTTCCCCAAAGTGACTTTTACCCCCCTCCCACCAAGAGATGTCATCTACATCCTCCATCCTGTTGAATCTGAGTAGGGGCTTGAGCCTCCTCTGACCAATGGAACATAATGGAAGCACCCTCCTGGCTCCTCTTTTGGGATGTTCGCTCTAGGGAAACTAAGCCAGTTGACAACTAGCATCTATCCTTAGACAGGTGAGCGAATGAGCCTTTGGATGATACCAGACCCCAGCCTCCAAGTCTTCTGGCTGAAACCTCAGGTATCACAGAGCAGAGACAAGCTATCCTCATTGTGCCCTATTCAAATTACCAACTTACAGAATCCATGAGCATAATAATGGGTTGTTTATTGACACTAATTTGGGAGTTTGTTATACAATTATAAATGACCACAACAACATGGACGTTAGAGAGATGTCACTAGGACATCTGTAATTCTATTGGCTTCCACTTACATTTGGGTTGCTATGGGTAATTAGTGAGGTCCTCCCTCTCTTGGAAATTTTAAGGGACTTGTCAGTGCTTTGAGCCTGAATTCCTTTGCCTCCAAGAATCAATAATTTAGTTTCTATTTGGAATGTTTTATGAGTAAAATATATCACTTGCAGGAATTTCATATAGACAAAATCAATCTGTCACTATATAAGCTAGTATTTCTTGAATTTTAAATATGAGACTATTGCTTTTAGTACAAATTCAATGAAAGACGAGTTTATCCAATTCCATCTACCTTTTACAAATCATAGAGTATTTCTTAGGCAAATAATAGCAACAAGATTATAATAAGGGATAACTGCACAGTTCCATACCCAATGGAAAACATGCTAAGTTACAGTGATAAATTTCTTTCTGGAGGAGACAATTTGAGAACAGATCCATATTAAGGGAGGTGAGTCTGAGGCCCTAGGACGTGTCCCGCGAAGGTGTACACAAAGATGGGCATATGTGTGTGTGTGTGTGTGTGTGTGTGTGTGTGTGTGTGTGTAAAAATAACTTTAGGCTTTGAAAGATATAACTTCCATGCTACATTTCTTGTGAGTTATTTGTATTTTCTTCACAAGTCGCTGATAACATATGAGCTTTTCAAAGCCAAAGATAGTCTAAAATCTATCTCAAACTAGCATGGAGAAAAAAGAGAGGTAGATAAAAGTAAAGGGACATTTATGCCACTAGAGTTGAGGTCAAACTCATGCTTCACTGATGACAGTATAAATTGGTGCAGCACTTTTGGAGAGCCATTTGGCAAGGCTTTTCAAGAGTAATAAAAGTGTTCATTCTCTATGACTCAGTAATCTCACTTCTGGGAATCTATCTTAAGAAATTATATACCAAAATATTAAAAAGATGTAAATACAAAGATTTTACTTCATAATTTTTTATAGTCACAAAAAAATGACAGCAATCTAAATGTTTGGCAAAATTAGAGAGTGGTTTTAAAATGTAACTCTCAGTGGACTTACGCAGTTATTAAAAATGACAATTTTAAAGGCTGTGGTCCTGTTTTTACAATATATCATTAAATTGCAATAGAACAATAAAAATAGAAAATACTACTCTACTAAATAAAAACTTGAGTATAAATGAGGGCAAGTACTGGAAGGGAACACATAAAAATAAAAATGGATTTGTCATCCTTTAATGTGGAACCAATGTTCATTATGCAATAAATTATGACAGACCCATTCTCCTTAAAACATTGTTACTATTTATTGAATCTCTGTCATCTGTGAGAACATTAATAAAAAGTACATAGGAATTTGGACATAGCTGCCGATAGGGGAATTAACTATTTAAAGAGCAAAAAATGACCTGAAGCTAAAAGTTTTCTGTAAAATTTTCAGCTAAACAGAGAATGTATATACATGACATAATTTCTTCTCTTTTCAGCCCCAAGACATGGATAGCCTCTTCTCATGAATAAAAAATATTCCATCCTATTCCATCCTATAATCCTCACACGATTCCATATTCTTCAAGATTTTCCAGATTTTTTACAGATTCTGTGTTTTGATTTAATATAGCTTTGACTAATACCAGCGTTTTTTGAGAATAGATTTTATAAGAAGAGGTGAATATATACAACCTGAGTGCTTAGAATTATAGAGTTTGGGACACACTAATTTAAGCAAATACTGAACTAAAAAGAAGACTAAATATCACCTACTTCACTATTTTGTTTTTTATGGATCTATTGGTGATCCCTGTAGTACAATGGTTCTTCAGTTGTAGTATGTTTAAGAGTAGCTAGAAGGTTTCTAAATATTAATTGACTGCCCAGACCCCACGTCCGAGGATTGAATGTGTAGCCTGTGCCCCGGGAATGTACATTGTAACAAGGTTTCAAAGAGATTTTGATGCAGTGCTCCTAAGAACATGCCCAGGAAAACTTTTGTATAAAATTTAAAACGGATATGCCCAGTTATTCTTCCCAGATGGTCCTCTTACAATCAAAAAGGAAAAAATAGAGATTCCACGATATTCTTTTTTATCTCATTTCATTCCTTTGCTCCAAATGAAGAACACACACATACACACATTTTTAGCAAGAAAAATGCCTGATTAGATGTTACGATTTGAAAAATGTTCCATGTGAATAACTTTTTCAAATACAGAACAAAATTAACTATAGGAAGTAGTGGAAATTTATGAAGCAAACTCTTGAGGTGGTTTTGCTACTGCCCAGATCTTCTCCGGGATCTGTTTTCAGGGATTCCCAACTAGACCAGTGAAGTCAGCAGTGCCTCCTTCACCACCGGCTGCCATGTTGCTCTTTCACCTTCTGATCACGCCCTTCCAGGCAAGAGTGATTGGCTTGGCCTCTCGCCTCCCTCACCTCTGCCTTTGCGAGAGTGCCTGCATGTCCTGCTGCATGTGTATCTAGTCAATTTTCTGCCTGCTTACTCTAAAAAATAAGAGTCGTTGCCTTGCTGGTATCTCAGATTTGATTTATCAAAAAAAAAGTTTTTGAGCAGAAAATAACTGAGGTTATGGTGGCTTTGGCTAAAACAATTCTTAGTTAAGAAAATTTCCTAATTATCATATAAAACGAATGAAACCAACTAGTGAAAGCCTCGGGTGTTTATATCTTTTACTCTCCCCAACCTGCGTGGTTCTATTTGGTTGGAAACTCTAAATAGTCTCATTCCTGAAGAAAAAAAGAGACACCTCAAAACGTATAGTGGGTTTAGTTTTTCTGCTTTTGGGGACTTCAGATTTCTGTACCTGTCAGAATTCATAACCATTGGAAACCTAGACATGAAAAGTCTCTGAAAAAGGAAAATATTCAGGAATAACTGAGGGCAAAAGGACCAGTAAAGACATTATATGTTTTAGATTGGCTAAAGAGACCTATAAATTTTAGACTGCATTGACACCAAAAACTCGAGCTGTGAGGAAAAAAAAGATTGAGAAGGGTTAAGGAAAGAAAAACAACAAAAAGAAAAGTCAAGAGAGTGTTGGACAGCAGAAGAGGGGAAATGGAAAGGTTGGGAATACAGATGGGAACAATGAGAAGGTCCATGTGCCAGTTTGAAACTGTCATGTACCCCAGAAGAGCCATGTTTTAATCCTGATCCAATCTTTTGGGGCCAGACATATTGTTTAGGGAAGGAAACTTGGATTGGATTGTTTCCATGGAAATGTGACACATCCAGCTGTGGGTATGACCTTTTAATTAAATGGAGATGTGACTCCACCCATTCAGAGTTGGTCTTCATTAATTTTCTGGAGTCCTTTAAAAGAGGAAACATTTTGGAGAAAGCTCAGAGCTTAGAGATTCTTGGAGTGCTGACAGAGTGAGCAGATATGTAAATAGGATGTTTGGAGCTCAGCGGATGTTGCCATCTGCCTTCCCATGAGATGCTAAGCAAGCCAGAACCCAGAGTTGTGTCCCAGAGGGGCTAAGTGAAGACCTATAGATGCTTAGGGAGTAAATCACTGGCATCAGAAGCTAAAGCAATGGCACTGGGAACAAGGACCAGCAGATACCAGCCACATGACTTCCCAGCTCACAGAGATACTCTGGGCAGCATCAGCTTGTCTTGAGTGAAGGTGTATTAGTCAGGGTTCTCTAGAGAAACAGAACCAACAGGAGATATCTGTAAATATGAGATTTATAAAGGTGTCTCATACAAACGTGGGAATGGAAGATTCCAAAATCTCTAGGGCAGGCTGTGAAGCTGGTGGCTCGGATGAAGGATCTGGATGAACTCCAGAGGAGAGACTCACTGGTTGAAGAAGCAGTGAAAGAGTATCTCTTCTTCCTTAAAAGACTTTAACTGGTTAAATTATCTCATTGTGGGAGACACATCTAGACAACTGAGCATAATCACTTGGCCAAGTTGACACCAGAACCTAACCATCACAGAAGGTAACCTCTTTTGGGTGCCTTAGTTTGGATATTTCATGGCCTTAGAATTATAAGCTCACAATTTAATAAATTCATTTTTTTAAAAGCCATTCCATTTCTGGTTTATTGCATTCTGGCAGCTATAGCAAACTCATACAGTCTGCTCCTCATATAAAAAGCAGTAGGGTAAAAGAAAATAGACATGTCTTAAGAGAAAACTACAAACTCAGACATGACAATCTGGGAATACTGGGGAAAAGCAATTGACATGAACACCCTTCAGCAGCCGTTCAAGACCCTTTGTGTTTCAATTGCTGTTGTTTAATATTCAGTAAGAAATGCCACGTGAGAAGCACAGCACTAGTTCTAGCAAGGAAGAAAGCAACATTAAAAGACAAGTCTAAATTTTCTGAAGAAAAATTCTGAGAGAAATAAAAACTGGTTGGTGTCACCTTATAAGACCATGGAGTTCCATGTACCTCTTTAAAAAAAAACCATATAGGAAAGCTTTGAATGATCAATAAAATATTAATTCAAACATTTTATATGACATTGAGAGTCATGAAGGATATGTAATTGCATTCTTTGCAGATTCTGAATCAAATAAATTTCTTCAGCATAGTAACCCTACCATGAGGCTAAAATTGGGAATTTTATAAAGCTGAAAATATATATTTGCTTGGTTTCAGTAAAAAAGATCAGTCGGTCCAACTTTGTCCCAGGAGTGTTAAATATGTGTAACAGGTGATATTTATAATGACAGTGGACAATGATATAGATTCTGAGTAAAAAATATTCTGAAATTTAAGTTATAACTTCCCACATTCTTAACGTGTCACTTGGAAAATCTGAAAAATAGGTCAAGTATCAGGAATGATTGAGAATTCAAGAGACACTCCTTTAAAGAACAATTTTGCTGATTCTCAGCAAAAGATTTCAAGAGACTAATCTCTGTGTTTTTGTTTTTTTTTTTTAACTTGAAAAGATTTGGAAGGGTAAGAAACAGCACAAAATATGAAGTTACTGGCTGGTGAAGCACTTTTAATTCTTCACACATATTTATAGCATTCATTTGACGACTGGATGCCACTGGAGCATATTGTAGCTACCAGTCAAGAAAATGAATTGAAAAGGTAAATGAATTCTTGAGATTAGGGTTTTATCAAATTGCCTCAATTTGTGTTTAATTGCCAGAGGCTGAGCACTATGCAAACATCTGTAACTAGCAAAGTTGTTAAATATTCTGAAAGCCAGCAGGAGACGAAGTACATGGTGAAAGGCACATGTCCTTCCTAAGACAGGACAACCATGGCCAACTTGAAAATGCCCACTTCAGCTATTGTATTTTCAAGGACATGTGAAGCTAAATAGTGAAAACATAGACAAATAGGTTCAAAATTAAAAGAGGCTCAGAAAATTTAAAATAGGTTATCTGCATTGCTTTTTTATGAGAAATAACTTCTTTTTAACCTATTGGCATTGACTTCTCAAATGTGACTGACTATTCGAATATACCCCATTTCCCAGAATTCCTTCCAACTGAATAAACCCCGTGGTCTTAGTCCACCGTTCCACAATGTGTGGGACACTAAGTTAAATAGAAAAGCAGTCCTCAGTGTGTCCTAAGGGGAGAACAAAGGAATGATATGTATGAACACAGAGGGGTTTAATGTAAAGAAAGGTTGAACGAGCAAAGTCCTATCTACTGGTTAGGGAATGTTACAAGATTAGCCCTTCTGGTCTCCTGGAAGGAAAACAGAGCTAAAGTCCACAGAGTTGGTCTATCCCAGCCTGATATGTACCAGCTGAGTGACCCTGGTCAAGTTACTTAATTTTGGGGGCCTCAAGTTCCTCATGAATAAATTGGGGCTAATATTACATGCCAGCTAGGTGCTGATGTAATGAGTTAATTCATGCATAAAACTTAGCCCAGGGACTAGACTTGGTTTGCACTCGATAAATATTAAACACTCATTTCAACATTTTAACCAGGTCAACTAGGACTTTAAATATAGGGGTCCCATGTGATTGCTCCAGATTCACTGAGCATATTAATGATTACACAGAACCACAACCTACAATAAAATATTCACCCAAATCAAAGATGCTCTCACTGAAATGTAAATGGAGGTGGGAGCGGGCAAAGTGATATGAATAAGTGTTATGGCTTTATGGAGGGATGCTTTGGAGGGGGAAAACATTTCAAATTCACTTAGAGAGTTTCCAGATTAGATTACTGGATTGGACTATTAGACCTCTGTTGGGGGAGGGGGGGGTTGTTTGCTTGTTTTAATCTCCAAAAGCTTTTCTCTGAACCAAACTCTTTAGAAAGGTAATTGCATATTGCTTATTTTTAATTCTCAAAAAAAATTTGTGAGCATTTGGTAATTTTGTTAACCTATTAAGTCTTTCCTTTACAATTTTCAAGCACCTTAAGATATTAAAATAAAGATTAGAAAACAATTTAAGAACAGAAATCATGCTGCTGGTAAAGAAAAAGATCCAGGTGCCACCTCCAGCCGTAGGTCCAGTCCTGTAATTAATAATTATTATTATTATTTATTTTTAATAATTATTTTATAATTATAATAATATAATTAATAATATAATTTATTATTATTATAAATAATTCTATTTATCAACATATTAGTATCTTCAACACTGTAAGCAGTGGCTTCCAAAACATATCTTTGTAAATCTCAGGGTTCCCCCCAGGGATGATTCAACATGAGGGTGGGAATTTGGGTGAGTTTCCAGACCTTCCAAATATGTCCCCTTTCTCATCCCCAAACACCCAGAGCAGATGCAGTTTTACCTTTTTTAAATGTGATGATAGTTTTCCTGAAGGGGAAAATTGGATTCATTCATTCAATAGTTTGAAATAGTTGCACTATAGTTTTATTTCTTATTAGTTTTTAATATTACTGTGAAATTCTAAAAAAAATAATTTTAACTCAGGAGCCCCACTGCTTTCTGAGCCTTGTTTTTCCACAATTAAGTGGAAATTAAGTAGTTTGTTCTTCAGCTATTAAGAAATTTTAAGTTTCAGAGTTTCAAAGGATCACTCCTGTATAAAGATATTGTTAAACATAAATAAATTAAAATATTTTCTTATATTCTTAATATTTTTGGTATATATTTATTCTTAATATTCTTAAAACCTTCAGGCAATCACTGCTCTGCTCTAGCAGTGATTACCAACTTTCTCTCCAGGCAGCTGAGTTCCTTCCACACCACCCCCCAGGACATAATGTCAGTTCTCTGTGGTATCCTTTCTTGTGGATGCAGGTTTTCTTTCTCCATAGAAACCGTACACTCTCCAATACAGGGACTGCATCTTATAATTCTATAATAGGTGTCTACCTTTGTGCACAGAATAATGAGGCATCTAAAAAAACTATTTGCTCAACTAAATAAACTAGCTGTAAATTCTCAGAAAATCTTCCATAGAGAAAAAAAGCTCAAATCTAGCTCTTAAACAGATACCCCTAAAAAAGTCATTAAAAAAGATAGGCATCAAATGAGCTGAGCCTTTAATATGTTCTTAAAAGGCAACAAAAGTCGTAGATCTAGAGTAAAAACTAGTTTGCCTCTCTGTAATGGTCTCAGATGGAAATTTCTAAAAACTGTGGTAATGAACACAAAGGCACTTTTTAGCAAAATGCAATAACAAGCTGAAAATGGAATGAGTCACCCAAGAAGCCTAATCGACCATGGGAGGAAATGGCAACAGAGACTTGGTTTTCCCAGGTTGCTTCTACGATACCATTGTATAAACTGCCTCACAAGCTAAACTTAAAAGTCTGAGAAACAAAGACAGTGACTCAGGTAGGTTCAACACAACTATACTCATTTATAGGTAAGGATCTGGAGACTTGGAGACACTGAGTGACTAGCTCAGTTACAAATAAGTATTCAAATAGGCACTGAACACAAAGTTAATGAATGAATAAGTAGGACAAGAAGAGAAATCAAGACTTCTGATTATGAATCTATGGTGCCTTCCATGCTAGCACTGCAATTGTCATCACTTTAAAATATATTCTCGATCTATCTGGTATATCTCAATGTATCTGGTATGAAATGAAAAACCTAATTTTTTCAAAGTTTTCTTTCAATGATATTATAAGTGTAATTGCAAGCCACTGAAAAGAAACAACAAAACAAACACTAGTGAATTTAATGACTCCTCCCTATTGTAGTCTTAATTCATATATATGACATTTATATATAACAACTTATATTGGCTTCCCTATATGTTAATATTTTCAAGTAAGTCTATCTGTACTGGGTTGAACAGTATCTCCAAAAATAACTCATATTTTCCCAGAACCTCAGAGTGTGACCTAATATTTGGAGATAGGGTTTTTGCATATGTAATTTAAGATTAGATGAGGTCATATTGCATTAAGGTTGGCCCTAAATCCATGACTGGTGTCACTATGAGAAGAGTAAGATACACTCCTAGGGAAGCCAGCCATATGATGACGAACGCAGACATTAGAGAAGTCTGAACTGAAAGCAACTGAAAGTCAAGGGACATCAAAGAGTTCTGGCAACAAACCACCAGAAGCTAGGAAGAGGCAAGGAAGGATTCTTCCCTAGAGCCTTTAGAGTCAGCATGGCCCTTCCAGCACCCTGATTTCAGATTTCTAGCATCCAAAACTGTGAGACAATACATTTCTGTTGTTTTAAGCCACCCAGTTTCTAGCACTTGGTAACGGCAGCCTGAACATATAGATATAGCTATCCATATGTTTGCTTTCATATATTCATTCAGTTCACTCAACAAATATTTACATAGGCCTTCTATACTGATAAGTTGCCGGGGATACAGTGCTGAGCAAAACAAAAGCATCCCTTGTCCTTATGGTGCTGATGGTTTGGTTAAGGATACAGATATTAGGCAATGATATAAATAAAGAAATTATGAGTGTTGCAAAGGAAAAGAACAGGGTGGTCTGAGATAACAGGGGTCTAATTTAGATTGACAGTGAGGGAAGTCTCTCAGAGGATGTGACATTTGAGCTGAGACCTGAACCGTTCATTCATTTATTCAACAAGTATACCCTGGGTGTTTACACTGCATTGGCTGGAGTACCATGATGTACAAAATCATGCAATGATGAGCAGGACAGACTTCTTGTTTCCTGCCCTCAGAAAGCTCATTGTGAAAGAACAACCAGTGGAACCAAAATTCAGCTGGGGCTTACAAAAAGTAAATTTAGCCATTGAACTCAATAATTAATACTACAGATTCTTCCTGAATACATTACTTCAAACCATAAATTCATACATAAGTAGTTCATCAAATAAGATTCAGCATGTGTTCATCCTTCATTAATCATCTTCTGAAGAATGAGTCTTAGGATGTGTGGTAGATGGAAGCTTATATCCCAAGAAAAGACATATTCTCAATCTGTGTTCCTGTGGGTAGGAACCCATTTGCAAACAGGGACCCTTGGAAGATGTATTGTCAGTTAAGGTGTGGACTCTTTTCTAATCTTTTAAAATCCTATTTAGGTGTAGCCAAACTGAATCAGGGTCATCCTTAATCTGTATTACTGGAGACATTATAAAGAGAAACCAGAAGTCAAAGAAAGCCATGGGATGAAGCCAAGAGAAGAGAGAGATTACGACAGAAGATTCCAAATCCTGCCAACACGTTGATTTTGGAGTTCCGGCTTCTCACACATTGAGCCAATAAATTCTTGTTGTTAAGCCACCCAGTGTGTTGTATTTGTCAGAGCAGCCCTGACAATCTCAGACAGTTTTGTTTTGTCCCATAGAAGTGTGACCCAAGAACAATGATAATCTTGAGAACACTGGGATTAAGCTCTCCAATTAGTGAGATTATGAGAGTTACTCTTATTTTACTACACGTATCCTTCATTTTTTCAATTATAAATGTGATGTATTAATTTTTATACTTTCCTGATACAGTTTCATAATATTATCCAATGAACTTAATATTTACTACATTGGATTAATGAAAAGTAGCCATCTTGTGACTATTCCTGTATCAGCCCAAACAGTCGAAGACCATTACTGTACATATGTTCAAAATTATAGGTATTGAACCATGGGTCTAGTAAACCACACAACACATTGCAAACTATGATATTTATTTGATTCTTCCACAGTTTATTTTTCTTCCTTTGATCTGTTCTTTATTATTTACTCAAGAATAACAAATCTTTCTCTTAGTTATAGAATCTAAATATCAAGAGAAGAGATATATCCCTGAAGTTATTACTATTGAAGTGTAAAGCAATCATTATTATTTGCAATAAAGGCTTTCTTGTACTAACTGTTGAAATTTACCCTGGCTTCTGTTTAATTTTCCACACAGGAATCTTATTCTCTTAGCAAAACACACACACACACACACACACACAAAAAGCAATGAATGATAAATCATTTTTCTGATCTGTAACTAATAATTACTAGAAAATTTTAATTCTTTTTATTTCAATAATTTATTTTTCTTCATATGGTTTTTATAGCAGTATTAATATAGATATCTGTGGTAGTTAGATTCAGTTGTCAACTTGGCCAGGTGAAGGCACCTAGTTCTGTCCCTGTGGACATGAGCCAATGGTACGTGAACCTCATCTGTTGCTAATTACATCTGCAGTCGGCTAGGAGGCGTGTCTGCTGCAATGAATGATGTTTGACTTAATTGGCTGGTGCTTAAATGAGAGAGCGCAACGTAGCACAGCCCAAGCAGCTCAGCATACCTCATCTCAGCACTTGCAGCTCAGCCCAGGCCTTTGGAGATGCAGAAAGAAATCACCACAGGGAAAGTTGTTGGAACCTAGAGGCCTGGAGAGAAGACCAGCAGAAATCACCCTGGGCCTTCCCACATAAGAAAGAACCTCAGATGAAAGTTAGCAGCTGCCTTTCCTCTGAAGAACTAACAAAATAAATCTCCTTTTATTAAAAGCCAATCTGTCTCTGGTGTGTTGCATTCCAGCAGCTAGCAAACTAGATCAATATCTTTTTTTGTATGCTGTGTGGCAGGGGTCACATTTCATTATTTTTCCATGTGAGTATCCCATTATTGCAGCACCCTCTGTTGAATTTTTGGTCGGTTGGTTGGTTTTTGTATGTTGTTTGCTTTTCAGGAAGTGCATGGACCGAGAATTGGACACAGGTCTCCCGCATAGCAGGCGAGAATTCCACCACTGAACTACCCTCGCACCCTGTCTAGATATCCTTTTAATCAACCCTCAGATGCAGTAAAAGTATCATCAAATCACAAATTAAGATACTAAAGTTTTTGTGTTTAAAAAAAATCACAATTTATTGAAAATAAAAAACTTTAAATTTTTTTTCTGTTGTTTTATTATTCACATAGTTTTTCTACATCTTTAAGATGTTAAAAACTGGGCGGGCCATGGTGGCTCAGCAGGCAGGAATGCTTGCCTGCAATGCCAGAGGACCCAGGTTTGATTCCTGGTGCCTGACCATGAAAAAAAAAAGATGTTAAAGACTGACTTGAACATTTCAGTTTGAGTAGAAGAAAACTTTACCTCTTGGTTCTCAAATACTATGTCTCAAAATGATATTTCAATCTCAACACATGATGACAAAGTGCTTAATTCAATATTTCATTCCTTTTTCTCAACTTTGATAATTACTGATTAGTTTTTTAAATCATAGAAATTGTTATGCAAAAAGTATGTTGCATCTCATGATAGGAAGCAAATTAGAGTCAGTGAAATCCATTAATTGTTATTAAATCCTACAATTCAACTAACAAAATCATAAATATTTATGTTTGTTAAAGAAAACACTAAGAATGAAAAAATGAACAAAAATTGGTTGATGGGGGAAAAAAGAAAGGAAGGGGAATACACTAATTTTATGATTGTTCATAGCTGGAAAGTAAAAGATTACATCTAAAGCATTAAAGAATTAAGGACATTACGTAAAATAGTAATAAAGTTAGCTACTAGAAAAAAAATACAAACCCTCCTGATTATCACAAGAATTATAAGCAAAAAGTAAAGTAAAGAATATGGATCATAAATGACTTTTGAAGGCAGTGAGACAAAGTATAATTATTTCCAAAGAAGTAGATTCAAACATATCTGTCATAGTAATAAATCTAAATGGGTTACATGTGGCTGTTTAAATTCAAGTGAATTAAAATGAAATAAAATTACCATTGCAGTTCCTCAACACTAGCTTCATTTAAAGCATTAGCCGCACGTGGCTAGTGGCAACCATATCGGGTGTGAGAACATCTCCATCTTCGCAGAAAGCTCTGTTGGACAGTCCTCGCTTAAATGATACTGGAGAAATCAATCCAGCACTAGAAGCATAAGAGAATTACTTAAGTTCTTCAACAAATTAACAGGGTCCTTCTTTCAAGAGTCTCAGATGAATTTCTCTCCTACTTCACTTCCTAATTATACTAAAAAATCATCCTCTCCTTTAATATAACCCAAATACATTAAGGTGCTAATTGAATATGATGCGTTAGCTATGCATGCTAATTGTCACTAATCAGTTTAACACTGATTACTTAAGCCTATAACTCCTACTCACCTACATAGTGGTTAAAGTCAACTTGAAGCCCCTCATTCTTCATTAGGAAAATGCGATTAAGTTGATTTCATTTTGTGTGAACCCTGAGGATTTACACCATAGCAGTCCTTTTAACACTCAAAAATATGCTAAATATGAAAGATGAATAAAGGGCTCATGCAGTTGAAGATGACTCTTACATCCCAGTTTTCCAGTGACACCATATATGAACATTCCATTATGAGAAGCTTTGACTCAATAATAAGCACCTTCTATGTCTATTACATTTCTTCATTGTTCAGTGTATTTTAAAGCCTAATTCCATCTATGAGTCTTATGATCGTAGGCAGTTCATTTATTTTCTCTTGATCTCATATTCCCCTTCTTCAAATTGGGGGGATGAGAAATGGCAGCCTAATCACAAGTTCTTATCCCTCTTTCCTTCTCAGTGGAGAAAACACAACCTAAAAAGTAAGTAAGGCTTACTTTGGGTCTTTGGAGAGGCTATAAATATACTTAAAAACTTGAATATTTTTTATGACCTTGAATATTTTTTAAAGTATAAAGATAGATATCAACATGTACAATGCCAAGGGATAAACTGAGGACCAGCTCTTTGCCTCCCTATTGTATCACCGGGTAAAGATTGCAGATCCTAAGGCTATCTAAAGCAGCCAACCAGCTAAGCATGGATCCCCTCAGCAAACAGAAAAGCACTCTCTCCAATATGGATCTAAGCAAAGTCAACTGATCCCACAGGGGCTGCAGTAGAAGAACGGCCTCTGTGAGCTAATCAAGGAGGATAGAACAAGACCTTGACAATCTGATTGACCCTTCTCCTCCACAACTGCAGAAGCCCAAGAACAGAGCTTCTTCCCCATCCTTGCCTCAATATAAAGATTCTGGTTTGTCTGTGCGTCTAAGGGTAGCTGGTAAGCTGGAATATAAATGTCTTACTTTTCAGCACATGATAATCCACTTTCATTCTACCTTTCCAGGAGCACAAAAACCCAAGACCCACTAAAATAAATAAGAGAAAAGGCAGACCAATTCAAAGGTCAGGCAAGCCATTTCTTATAAGTGTCCTCAATGGGAGAAGGTTAATGGAAGAAACAGAAGAGCTCACTGGTGAAAACTGGAAGTGTTTTTAAGACTATATAAAGAGAGAAAAATGAGATTCTCAACCCAAAACAAAAATCTAATGCCTGAATATTAAAATAGAATAAAAGAGTTAGAAAAGGAAAAGTACACTGGTGAAAAAGAGAGAGGTAGGAAAGGAAGACAATCTTGGCTCCTGGAAAATCATATGTAGAAACTATCTTATTGATTTTTTTTTTAATATTTTTATTGAGAATCTTCACAAACATACAGTCCATCCACACTATGCAATCAATGGCTCACGATATCATCACATAGTTGTGTACTAAGCACCATGGTCATTTTTAGAACATTTGCATCACTCCAGAAAAAGAAATAAAAAGAAAACTCATACATCCCGTACTGCTTACCCCCCCATGGACCACCAGTATTTCAGTCTATCCAATCTATTTTACCCCTTATCCCCTTATTTATTTATTTATCCTCATTTTTTGCTTATCTGTCCATATCCTGGATAAAATGAATATCAGAGCATCTCTTAATAGCTCATATTTCAAAAGCATGTTAATAAAAACACATTTAATAATGATATAATATTACAGAGGATGCTCAGTTTGCATCCAAGTATAAATTTAGCTCTCCTGCATACTTGTCACCCTATATAATCTTAGTTTATTTTCCTTTTGTTGCAGATGGCCAAGTTTTCCTACCACTCTGTCTTTTCCATTTTAGATACTGCTTGAGTGATTACAGAAGGGGAAGAATTCACAAAAAGTCTTTGCTTTGTTTCTAATTACTTTGCAAATCTATATGATTTCCTACCCCTCCCTCTCATTGACCACTAATATTTCATTCTATCCCACTTTTATATCCCTTATCCCCCTATTATTTATCAATTTATTTTTCCTTATTTCTGTACACATCTGTTATCTTACTGCTTTTTACATTCATTGCCTTTTAAAATGAAATTTAAATTTTAACAGTAAAAAATGATTTAAAAAATCTTTTTAAAGGAAGTCATGAGTAAAAGTTTAGAGACATATGTATGAACTGTAGAACTACTAGAAGGAAAGCATGAAAGAGATGACAATTCAAGAACTAATAGAACAGTCACTGAGTTGAAGAAAAACATGAATTTAGAGCACATTGGCATCTCCAAGTGCCAGGCAAATCTAAGGAGAAAAATGAGTCACACCTAAATATAGGAAATCTCTAAATAGTAAAGGAAAAACTGTACAACTAGTCCAAAATAAATTATGATTTTCAAAGTCAAAGCCACACACTCTACCATCACACTTCTCATTTGCAGTGTAGGATATCAGAAGACAGAGAAACAAACTGCAATCTATAAATAAAAAAGGTGCTATCCAAGAGGCTTATACCTGGCCAAGATGTTTGTGTACAAAGCAAAGCAATGGTATTTTCAGTTATTGCAAGAAACACACCAAAAAAGAAGCTGAGCATAAAGGGATCAAGAAAGTATATCAAGCAAATACAAACAAAGCAAGAAAAAGCCTAAATAGAATGATTAATATGAGGCAGAATGAAATGTAAGGATAAAACAGCATTTTATACTAAAAACTACAATCTTGAAGAATATATAATAGTAATAATACATTTTTATGGAATAAAAATAAAACTAAAATATATTAAACATACACATCTTGATATATAAGGACATTTTGATAAATTATTAGAAGATTTTTTATACACCTCTGGGCTGGTTTGAAACTGTTGTGTACCCCAGAAAAGCCATGTTCTTTAATCCTGATTCAATACTGTTGGGTTGGTTCTGTTTTTAAAGTATTTTCCATGAAGATGTGACCCACCCAGTTATGGGTGGGACTTTTTGATTAGGTGGTTTCCATGGAGCTGTGTCTCTACCCATTCAACGTGGGTCGCTTACTGGAGTCCTTTAAGAGGGAACCATTTTGAATAAAGCTTCAGAGCCATCATACGGAGAGACCTTTGAAGATGCAGAAAGAACCCACACCCAGGGAAGCTGTTTGAAATGAGAAGTTTGGAGAGAAAACTGGCAGATGTCACCATGTGCCTTCCCAGCTGACAGAGAGACCCCGAACATCATCAGCCATTTCTTGAGTCAAGGTATTTTCCTATGGATGTCTTAGTTTGAACATTTTTATGGCCTTAGAACTGTAAGCTTATAACTTAATAAATTCCCTTTATAAAAGCCAACCCATTTCTGGTATATTGCATTTCCAACAGCATTAACAAACTAATACAAACTCTTTAATAATTGAACAGATCACAGGAGGGAAATGTGAGAATATGCAAGATTTGCACAATACATTCCTCAACATTGAGCTAATAAATACACTTATAAAGAAAATAGTTTACCCTCCAAGAGAGAATAAACATTCTTACCTGATTACTGGAAACATTTACAAAAATATCATCACTTATTGGACCAGAGAGAAAAGCCTTACTGCATTCCAAAATTAAGGGTATCATTCATTGGGCATTATACAATACAACTAAAAATCAGCAACTGAAGCAGTAATCAGAAAGAAATAAACTATTCAAAATTCAGAAATACTCTTGTAAATAAAGAAGACTCAAAAATGAATGGAATTGGGGGAAGTCAATGGTGGTGCAGTGGCAGAGTTTTCACCTGCCATGCCAGAGACCCGGGTTTGATTCCTAGTGCCTGCCCATGTAAAAAAAAAAAAAAATGGAATTGGAATTGCATAGTATTTAGAATTTAACAAAAAATAACTTTGTATCAAAATCTGTGAGAAAGTTCTAAAATTATAAGCATAGGAAAATATATAACTTCACATGCTTTTATTTTAAAAACTGAAAGACTGAATATAAATAAACTCAGTGTACAACAAACTAGAAAATAAAAAAGTAAAGAGAAGAAAAATTGATCAATAGAAAAGTTAAAATCAATAACATAGGTCTGTAGAGCAAATAGAGTTTAACAGCACAGACCCAGGAGCCAATTCCAGCTAATCCCAGCTCTACCAGTTATTAGCTGAGTGATTTGGGCAAAATTTTAGCTTCCTTTTGCCTCACTTCCCTCATCGATAATACATAAATAAATAATGCCTAACTCATAGGGCTGTTAAGCAAATTAAATGAGTATTTGTAAAGACTTTGTAAAATGCCTGATAAATGTGTTATATATAATATGCATTTTTTTTTTCTGCCTGCTTACTCAATCTGTGCTGTGCCCTTGAATTCTTTCTCACAGCAGGGCCAAGAACCTAAAAACTCAATGCCGGTAACATCTCTTGGCAAGCCAGCCAGGAGACAGTTCTCGCCAACTCTGGTCTGGTAAGTCCTACCTATTGACTAGGAGGCTTGGCCATGTGCTTTCGGTTTTCATCTCACTCGGCTCATTGTTATCCTCTCCTATGTCCTTGTCTTATGTCATCATGCAACTCTGTGTCTCTAGGGATCTGGGGATTCTCACCCAGCTCCCCCAGGATATAATATCCATCTACTCTGTGTTCTCTGACTCCCCCCACAGATGTGGCAGGAGCCCATCTCTACATGCAGATCCAAGGAGACTCAGAGTGGTGGGTGATACTGCCCATGAGACCTAACTGGGGCTTCTCCCTATGTCATATAGGAGTCTGGTGGGAGTCAAATCAAATCATCCCATTTCTCTCTTTTTCTCTCCCCCTTCCTCCTTAACCCCCTCCCTCCCCCCGCTCCAGGTCTCTGAGACTTCCCCACACTCTCCTTTCTTCTCCTCTAAGGACCTGGACCCTTCCTCCTGCTGGATCTGTCCTCTTTTCACTTCTTTGACAGAGATCCTGTGCCTCACCTCCATGAAAGTCTCATTCTTTCACCCCTGTCTGGCCTTTGATGCCTTCTGAGACAGTCATTCTTTTGTAACACAGGAATCTGGGCTAAACATGCTTGTATCAAACAAGGTGTTGTTTTTGACATTCTAGGGAGTCACCTCTGGTTTATGCCCATGGGAATTGAGTACTTTTCAGTGAGAGTGTCTCTGCTTCCAGCCTTGATCGTTTAAACTCTAATAAGACCCATTGTGGCTGAATATAAAGCTTCCTTTCTAAAGCATGCTCACTTTTTAGCCCTCAGGAAACTAGAGGACAAAGGTATTCCAGGGAGCATTGTCCCAGACTTCTCTCAAGTGGGCCAGCCCTCACCTTAGAGATGGTAAATCTAGACATCTCCCAGGAGGGAACATCCCTATGCTAATAGATGGAGAAGCATAGCCCTCCAAAGGGGGTCTCAATTACAATACTGTCCTCCAGTTAAATTTATTCTGTAAAAGACAGGGAAAATGATTAAAGATTCCCTATGCAGATGTTTATGGTTCTCAATCAAGACAAGGACCAGAGAAAGACTGATCACTTGTATTAATGACCATGTCTCAATTTCCATCACAGCAAAAAATAGTCTTGATGATACCCTTTCAAGATTGGAAAGGGCAAGTCAACCTAAAGAATAAGGAGGAGGGAGTGGAGGTTAGTAAGATCGTTAATAAAAATTACAAAAGTAACAAAAATCTATAAAAGCAAACTCTTCTCACAGTGCTGTGCACATCTTGCTTCTCCCTCTCGCAAGAGCACCCACATGGTTTTTCTCTGCCTGTGTACTTATTAAATTTCCTGCCTGCTTACTCAAGAAAAAGAACAAAAATATCCAAAATGCTGATAAACTCTTGATAAAATTCATTTGTCATTCCTCAGAAACTTACAAGTAGCAAAGGAACAGAAGGAAATTCTTATACAAGATGCAATGATTTATCAGAACAATCATAAAAATTATTTACATTGTGAAATATTAAGAATACCTCTACTAGAATGCCTAGAGTGGTCAATGATGGTGATTAAATGTACAAATATAAAAATGTTTTTGCATGAGGGAGAACAAATGAGTGTCAACATTGCAAAGTGTTGAAAATGGATGATATATAGGAAAAAGCATAATCAATGCAAGCTAGGTCTTTAGTCAATACTAACATTGTAATATGTTTCCACTGAATATAACAAAGGGCCAAAACTGAATATCAACAAGTAGAGAGTATAGGGGAGGAGAATGGATTCTTTGCAGAAGGAAAGGAAATGTCTTCATATAGATTATGATAGTGAAGGCATGTCTATTTACTTAGGTTGGATTGTATGATGTGCATATAAAACTGTCTAAAAATGAACGGAGAGAAACAAGTGCTAGAGAAAATGTGGGGAAAGAGATGTGCCTATTCATTGTGGGTGGGGAAGCTGGAGGGGGCAGCCCCTTCAGAGGGCAGTGTGGTTGTTCCAGAAGAGGCTAGGGGCGGGGTTGCCATATAATCCAGCAATCCTGTTGCTAGGTATGTACCTGGAGGAACTGAGAGTGGGGACATGAATGGACATTTGCACACTGGTGTTCATGGCAACAGTGTTAGTGATTTGCAATGGATGGAGGTGGCCTAAGGGTACAAAGACTGGGGGAAGAAAGGGAGAACTGTGGTATATACGTACAGCAGACGACTGAGGAGCCACAAGAAGGAATGAAGCTGTGAAGCATGCAGCTAGGTGAATGAACTTTAAGGACTGTATGTTGAATGAAATGGCAGAAACAAAAAGACAAATATTATCAAGCCTCAATCGTATGGACTAACTATGATGTACAAACTGAAGAACTGAAGTTGAGAGCATGGGTTATTAGGTTGGAGCTTATGGGCAAGGGTCCTAGATTGTAAGCTCTTACAGCAGCCACATATATTCAGGAGTTGTAACTGTTATTTCTAAATTCAGAGATACTGAGCTGTTTGTTTATAAACCTGGTCATTCCCAGAAACTTCAGGTGTTTATGTGACACCTGAGACTCAGACTTAGAGCTCTGAAACTATGAAAGTCAACATTATCCCATTCAGCAACTGTTAAAAAAGGTTGAAAAAGTCGGACTTCGAGTAGAGATATGAATGAAGCTGATCTGGATAAGACTAAGGTAAATCACAATACAGGGTAAAGGATGGTATGGTCCATATTTGAACACTTCAACTTCTTCATGAGATCAAAGGGAAAGATGTTTTATTTGGTGCAAAATTTGTATTTGGGGAGGCACATTATCTAATTTAACTTGTATCATCAGTTTAAACACCATAAGTGCATGAAATCTTTTTTTTAATATTTTTATTGAGAAATCTTCAGAAATATACATTCCATACATGGTGTACACCAATGGCTCACAATATCCTCATATAGTTGTGTATTCATCCATGATATTTTTTTAGAACATTTGCATCACCCCAAAAAAGGAAAAAACTCATACATTCCATGTCCCTATTATATATTTTTTTCCACATTTTTTTACTCATATGTTGATGCCCTGGATAAAAGGAGCATCAGACACAAGGTTTTCACAGTCACACAGTCACAATGTGAAAGCTTTATCATTATACAAACATCTTCAAGAATCAAGGCTACTGGAACACAGTTCAACAGTTTCAGTTACTTCCCTCCAGCCACTCCACTACACCACAAGCTAAAAATGGATATCTATATAATGCATAAGAATAAACTCCAGGATAACCTCTCAACTCTGTTTGAAATCTCTCAGCCACTGAGTCTTTATTTTGTCTCATTTCTCTCTTTCCCCATTTGGTCAAGAAGGCTTTCTCAATCCTTGATGCTAGCTTATCCCGGGAGTCCTGTCCCATGCTGCCAGGGAAATTTACACTCTTAGGAGTCATGTCCCATGTAGAGGGGAGGGCTGTGAATCCACCTGCTGAGATGCCTTAGAAAGGCCACACCTGAGCAATAAAAAGGTTCTCTGGGGGTGACTGTTAGGTCTAATCTTAAGTAGACTTAGCCTATCCTTTGCAGGAATAAGTTTTATAGGGGCAAACCCCAAGATCAAAGACTTGGCCAATTGATTTGTTTGTCCCCACTGCTTGCAAGAATATCAGAAATTCTCCAAATAGGAAGTTGAATGTTTCCTTCTTTCTCCCCTGTTCCCCAAGGCAACTTTGCAAATAGTTCTTTATTCACTGCCCATATTACTCCAGGACATATCAGGGTGTCACACTAACCTGGACAACTAATAAAATCTCATGCCCTACTCAAGATTCCATGCACTTATGGTGTTCAACTAAACTGACCATACAAGTTAAATTAGGAAAGGTACTACCCAAAATATAAATTTTGCACCAAATAAACATCTCTCCCTTTGGTTTCATAAAGAAGGTGAAGTTTCAAAATATGGACAATATCATCCTTTACCCTGCATTCTGATTTACCTTAGTCCTATCCAGATCAGCTTCATTCATATCTCTACTCAAAGTCTGATGACTTTTACAACTTTTTAAACAGTTCCTGTATGGGGTATTGCTGACTTCCATAGCTTCAGAGCTCTACCTCTGAGTCTCAGGTGTCACAGAAATACCCAAAGTTTCTGGGAAGAACAGTTACAATGACTGAACATATGTGACTGCTTAAGAGCTTACAGTTTACGAACCTTTACTGTAGGCCCCAACCTGATAATTCATATTCTCAACTTCAATTCACTGAGTTTTTTTTTATTATAGTTAGTCCTGATGATTGAGGCATGATAATATTTGTCTCTTTGTTCCTGACATCTCATTCAACATACAGTCCTTAAGGTTCATTCACACAGTTGCATGCTTCACAACTTCATTTCTTCTTGTGGCCACTCAGTAGTCCATTGTATATACACACCAGGATTCCTCCTTCCATTCCTCAGTCTTTGTAACTTTAGGCCACCTCCATTCATTGTGGATCATGAACACTGCTGCCATAAACACCAGTGTGCAAATGTCCATTCATGTCCCACACCCAGTTCCTCCAGGTATATGCTGAGCAATGGAGGTTTCAGGATCACATGGCAACTCCACGCCTAGCCTCCTGTGGAACTACCGCACTGCTCTCCAAGGGGCTGCACTTCTCCATTTCCCTACAGACAGTGAATAAGTACATCTCTTTGTCCACATTTTCTCTAGCACTTATTTCTCTCTGTTCATTTTTAAGCAGTTTCAGTCACACATCATACAATCCAACCTAAGCATACAGACATGCCTTTGCCACCATAATCTATAGGAAGACTTTTCCTTTTCTTCCACAAAAAATTTATACCCCTCTCTCCTATGCCCCGCCTATAACATTTAGTTTTGGCATAATGCCTTTAATATATTGGAATCTTAAATAGGGTGTGAGATCCTGTTGGTTTGTAGAGGTTAATGTGATGCCCCAATATATCCCAGAGTAATTTGGGCAATGAATAAAGAAGTACTTTCAAAGTCCCCTTGGGGGACTGGGGAGAAAGGAGGAAATATTCAACTTCCCCATTTGAGAAATTCCTGATACTCTCTCAAGCAGAGGGAAAACCATTTCAAAAGGCTGAGCCTTTGGTCTTTGGGTTTGACTGTATGAAACTTTTTCCTGCAAAGGAGAAGCTAAGTTTACTTATAATTAGGCCTAAAAGTAACCTCCCAGAGAACCTCTTTTGTTGCTCGGATGTGACGTCTCTGTAAAACAATTCAGCAGGTAAACTCATTGCCCACCCCCACCCCCACACACAGGACATGATTCCCCGGGGTGTAAGTCTCCTCGGCAATGTAGGACAGAACTCTCAGGGTGAGCCAGGACCTGGCCGTAAGGGATTGAGAAAGCTTTCTTGACAAATGGGGGAAGAAAAAAATGAGACAAAATAGTCTCAGTGGCTGAGGGATTTCAAACAGAGTCGAGAGATTATCCTGGAGTTTATTCTTGTGCATTATATAGATATCCCTTTTTAGTTTATCATATTTTGCAGTGGCTGGAGGGAAGTACATGAATCTATTGAGCTGTGCTCCAGATGCCTTGATTCTTGAAGATGACTGTATAATCATATAGCGTTTACACTGTGACCATGTGATTGTGAGAACCTTGTGTCTGGTCCTCCTTTTATCCAGTATAGGACAAATGAGTAAAAAAGAAAAAATAATAATAATAATAATATAAATAAGTAATCAGGGGAATAGGGAGTAAAAAAGAAATTGGGTAGATTAAAATACTAATGTTCAATGAGAGGAAGGGTTAAAGGATATAAGATATATGATTTTTTTTTCTTTTTTCTTTTAATTTCTTTTTCTAAGTGATGCAAATGTCCTAAAAATGATCATGGTGATGAATACACAACTATGTGATGATATTGTGAGCCATTGATTGCATACCATATATGGACTCTATGTGTGTGAAGATTTCTCAATAGAAATATTTTTAAAAAATAGACATCAAAAAAAGAATACCCCTACTAGAATCAGAAATTAGATAGAGATATCTTTGATAATTTCTAGTATTCAACATTTTTAAAGGTCTACTAATGGAAATGAAAAAAATTAGATAAGTTTATATAAATGCTGAAAAAGAAAATAGAATTATCTTATTTACAAATGATATGGTTCTATATATAGAAAATCTGAGCTCAACTCCAAACCAGTTAGCACTGCAAAGGAAAATTAGTACAAAAATGGAAGGGATGGGTGGGTGCATGGGTGGTTCAGTAGTAGAATGCTCACTTGCCATGTGGGAAACCCAGTTTCAATTCCTGGCCCATGCACCAAAAAAAAGAAGAAAAAAAAAGGGAAGGGAGGATTGATCTTAATCATAGCAATAAAAATTATGAAACACCTAAGAATAAATGTAATCAAAGTAACTGTTTGCAATACCATAAAATTTTATCAAAGAACAAAATGTTAAACCTGAATAAATAAGGCAAAAGAAAAACAATAATTGTTTCCAAATTAATATATAAATTTAATGCAATTATAAATAAAACCCAGTTAGTTGGCTTTTCCTAACTATATAAAATATATCCGTTTTAGTTTGCTAAAGCTGCTGAAAAGCAGACAGCATAAGAAGGGTTGGCTTTTACAATGGGGACCTACTAACTTACAAGCTTATGGTTCTGAAGTCATGAAAATGCCCAAATCAAGGCATCAACAGGTGATGTATTCTCCCCAAAGAATAAGCCAGGGACCTTAGCTTCTCCGTCACATGGCCAGTACACGGCAATATCTGCTGAACTCTCCCTTCTGTCCTGGGTTTCATTGCTTCCAGCTTCTGGCTTCAGTGGCTTCTTCTCTGTTTCTGTGCCTTTCTCAGCTTCTGTCTTTCTCTGCTTCTGTGGCTTTTCCTGTTTTCTGTGTCTTTCTGTTTATTTCTCCAAATTTCACCCTCCAATAAAAGGATTACGACCTACCTGAGGCACAGCTCAACTGAAATAACTTAATCCAAAGTTCCACCCACAATAGGTTTACACTCACAGTATGGATTAGCTTTAAAAACATGATTTTCTGGGGTACATAAGAGCTTTAAATCATCACAATGTCTAACATTGGTATGGGAAAATAAAGGCATGAAGACTGTCAGATTTTTGAAAAATGAGGATTAGTGAGAAGAGAAATGGCATATTATACATACTTTAATGCTATTAGAATTTATTATGAAGCTACAGTGTGCTACAAACACAGGAATAGACAAATATATCAGTAGAGCAAATCAGATCAAGAAATAGACCCAAGTATGAAGTTCATTTATGATAAAGTTGGTATGTCAATTCATTGGGAGAAAAAAATATTCAATAAACAATGCTAGAAAAAAAAGGAGCTATGCATGTATAAAAAAACAAATCATATATAACACCATAAACATCAACTTCAGGCAATTTAAATGTAAGAAATAAAATCATAATATATTAGAAGCTAATACTGGAGAATTACTTTAATAATATTTTGATGAAAATGGCTATCCTAAACAAGTAAAGGAAAGGCATGGCCATAAAAGAAAAATTGTAAAATAATTGATTATAAAAACATTAAAAAACCTTAGTATTGTGGGAGAAAAAAACCTGAACAAAGTAAAAAAGTAACAATGTTAATTATAATGGTATTTAAATGCTATACAAAGGAACAAACAATGCAAATGTTAAGTGAATAAGCAATTCACTGAAAAGAGAATACAAACACATATATACAGATATAGATATAGAAATATATGAGATGTTCGGTCCCACTAAAAGTCAGAAAACAATAAAATACCATTTTCAGCCATTATTCAGAACAATTCAAATGATTAATAAAATCTGCAATATTAAGAATAGTCATACTTTTTTTATTAGAAAAGTTGTGAGTTTAGAGAATAAACATGCATAAAATACAGGATTCCCATATTCCACCTTATTATTAACAACTTGCAACCTTGCATTGGTATGAAACATTTGTTACAATTGACAATAGCATTTTTATAATTGTACTATTAGTTATAGTCTGTGGTTTAACTTAGGGTTCATTGTTTATATAGTCTAGTTCCACAGATTTTTTCAATTTGTTACAACCTAACATTTCTCCTTCTAACTACATTCAGAAATACATTTCAGTGTTGTTAATTATATTCACAATGTTGGGCTACCATCACCACCATCCATTACCAAACCATTCCAAATAGGAATCCTGTACATTTTCAGCCTTAACATCCATTCCCTATCCCCACCCCATCCCCTGGTAACTATATTCTAGATTCTGACTCTAAGAATTTGCTCATTCTAATTGTTTCATACCAGTGAGATCATATAACATTTGTCCTTTTGTGTCTTGCTGATTTCACTCAAAATAATGTCTTCAAGGTTCATCCATGTTGAAACATGTATCAAGACTTCATTTCTTTTTATACCTGAATAACATTCCACTGTGTACATATACTATATTGTATTTATTCATTCATGTGTTGAAGCGTGGTCACAACTTCTTTAGAATATCTGCCCTGGCATATACCCAGAGCCTCCAGCAGTAGGCACCTGAATACCAATCTCCGGGGCCTGTGTCAGTGCTTCAACTTATTGCAAATATGTTAGATGGGCACAGGATGGTTTTTCTTTAGAATCCATGGAATTTATGTATTTATATATATTTTTATATATTAATATATGTATACATATATTATATATAATACATGTATTTATATTTATATTTAAATTATGTATTTTATATATAAATATATATATATATATCACAAGGAGTTACCTTTATTTTAAGAAAGAGATCTACTATATAATCAAGATGTAGAAACCTAGCAACATCCCCTCCATATCTCTTGGACACTGGACCATAGCCCCTGGCTCAGGGACCTGGGCACTGGTCACAGTCCACGCTCAACACTCCCGTCCACCCATACAGGAGGGGAAGCATGGCAAAGGTGCCACCACTGGGCACAAGTGAAGTATCAACTAAATGATGGATTCCTATCCCCTGCAGCTCTAGTTTGTCTTAAATCTGTCTTCCTTCCCAAAGAAGTAGAGAATCAGGAGCAGATCCAGGTTTCAAGGCTTAAAGCTTATATAATTTGGGATGCTCTGATTATAAAAAAGAATGCTAAAGGTGGGCCACAGTGGCTCAGTGGCAGAGTTCTTGCCTGCCATGCTGGAGAACCGAGTTTGATTCCCGGTGCCCGCCCATGCAAAAAAAAAAGAATGCTAAATTCCAAATGCAGAATAAGTATAAAAGTGAATTCTTATTTATTTTTTCAGTTGTCCTTTTCATTATCTATCTTAAGGGTGGAGTTTTAGTTTCTCAAAGCTGCCAGAATGCAATATGCGAGAAATGGGTTAGCTTTTATAAAGGGAATTTATTAAGTTACAAATTTACAGTCCTAAGGCCATAAAAACGTCCAAACTAAGGCATCCAGTAAAAGATACCTTGACTTCAGAAAGGGCCAATGATGTTTGAGGTTTCTCTGTCAGCTGGGAAGGCACATGGGGATATCTGCTAATATTCTTTTCAAGCTTCTCATTTCAAATGGCTTTTCCAGGGACGTCTTCTTTCTGCATTTCCAAACGTCTGTTATGTATCAGTTCTGAAGTTTTTTCCAAAATGATTCCCTTTTAAAGGGCTCCTGTAGGTGGATTAAGACCCAGCTTGAATGGACAGAGATACATCTCCTCGGAAACCACCTAATCAAAAG
The DNA here is from genome assembly GCA_004026745.1 of Myrmecophaga tridactyla. Taxonomy (NCBI): domain Eukaryota; kingdom Metazoa; phylum Chordata; class Mammalia; order Pilosa; family Myrmecophagidae; genus Myrmecophaga; species Myrmecophaga tridactyla. The sequence continues at coordinate 2,079 of PVIY010023975.1, read as the reverse complement.
GTCCCGCTTACAATTGGGTGGGTCACAGCTCCATAGAAATAACTTAATCAAAGAGATCCCACCCAACAATATTGAATCAGGATAAAAGAAAATGGCTTTTCTAGGGTACACAACAGTTTCAAACTGGCACAGGTGGTTACGATTTTTTTCCTTTTCTTCTTGATTTTGACCATCTGCACTTGGTTTCCATTGTGATGTAATAAAAGAGTTTCCAATATTTTGAAGTTTCTGCCAGTCTTTTTATGTTCGTTTACACTTCCGCAATGATATTTTCCCATCATATTTAAATTTTGATAGGATCAATAATTCAGGAAAAATACATAAAGTTAATTCAGATAATAGCACTTCCATTTTTCAATTGTCATTACATTATATTGAGTTACAATATTTTGTGATCAAGTAACTTTTATACAACATGCATTGCTGCATTGATGAATACATGTAGGAATTTTGTCACTAGAATACAAGGTTTTTTAGGTTGTTTCGCTGAGTGCAGTTTTATCAGGGAATTGCACAATTTACTTAGGAAAAAAATGCACATGATTCCCATAAAAAATGACAGAAATAATTATGCTGTGTGTAAACTCCTGACATAAGTGAAGTTCTGTTTTGCCTAAGCATCTCCAAGCACCAAATCCTCCACTTCTAATTTTGTACATCTGATGGTGGGAAGAAATTTCAGTCCACAAATTCCATCGTCAGGCACAATAGGACCTGGCAATTCATATATATGTATATTTATATCATATATGAATATATATGAATATCATATCATATATATGAATATATATGATATAAATATAATATGTATTTATATATAATATTAGGTATGCAAATATATATACATTTACACACAGAACTTTATAATACATTGCTAGGGCCCTTCCCAGGATCTTGGAAGAGGCCTATACAAGGAGGATCCTTGAAGATTAAATTTCATAAATTTCACAGTGAATCTGCCTATGGAGAGAATATAATAAATTCTCACATCCACAAGCCTACTCTTTCATGAATTCTGCTTATTCTCCGCACATTATTAACGGCTCATACTCCCATTGCCATCTAGGGCTTGATATACTAATAGTCTCACTCTCTTGAAAGAAAATTCAAACTCCTTAGAATTTGGTTGTTTTCTTCATTCCACCTAATATTTCCAAGAAGCAAGGACCATGCAACAACAACAAAAAAAAAAAAAACGATGCATCGGCCCCGCCGCCACCACCCTCGCGGCCCTGTGTGCTGGGTACGGGTCTGCTGCGCGGTGGCGCTGCGGGTGGCAGGAGGATGGCGTCACTGTACTGAGTGGGAGTTGTTGGAAAGCGAGGACAAACGGGTGTGTGAGGGCAGCAGGTCACAATGCACAGGAGAGGATAGAAGTGGCTCTGCCAGGCGACTGGGGCCGCGGTGGAGGTTCCTGAGAGGGACTGCCAGTTGCGGGACTGCTGTTGTTGCCTCGTGTTGCGGGATCATTCGGTGGTGGCAGCGGTGAAGGGGGTGTCCGGCTCGCAGGGGACACACCCCACCTCTCCACGCCCCGGGCTGGGTGCTGTCTGGATAGAGGCACAAAAGACTGAGTGGTCGGTAGTGGACGCCCACGCCCCCACCCCCACCCCCACCCCATCCTCAGTTGTTCTGGGTGGCTCCTCCTTCCTGCGGAGCTCTGAGGCAAAAAAGAAAAGATGGCCAGGAGGTCCTTCGGATGACCGACGTTTACCCACCTGCCAGAGGACTAGGCCAGAGCTACTGGGGGGGACTTGCAGAGCATGCAAGGGAAGGAGCGGAGGAGCCGCAGGGATGAAACAGCCATGAGCGCCGACTCCGCCCTGCGGTACTACACGGCCCGAAGCAGCCGCGCAGTGAGCATGTTTAATACCCCGATGGGGAAACTGCAGCGGCAGCTGTACAGGGGAGAGTACGCTGCATTCAAGTACGCGCCGATGTTTGAGAGCGATTTCATCCAGATTAACAGAAGAGGAGAACTGATTGATGTGCACAACCGAATGCGGGTGATGACGGTGGGCATCGCTTCCACCAGCCCCTGCCTCCCACTACCCGATGTCATGCTGCTGGCCCGACCAG
>PVIY010023974.1:8543-38767 GCA_004026745.1 Myrmecophaga tridactyla | reverse complement strand
TAGTTATAATGTTTTGTTATTATAAACTTTTCAACACTTTATAATATATTTCCATTTACATATCTTATTCTACCAGATTTAGGCATTATCTCTTGACCTGCTGAGCTATGATATAAGATAAATACAAACTACACTTCCCCAGCCACTTCTATTCTCCACTTTTATTTCACAATTGTAGTTAACTATATAATTACTTTCACACTGGTAATATGAAATATATGTATTCGGTTCTCAAGAGTGGTCCTACTGTAAAGCCAGAGATGCCTGGGGACCCTTTTTTTTTATTGATATAGTCTCATTGTCACTTTTTAAGAATGTTCTGAATTTGGCTTGCTTTAATCACCTGGCATGTGAACAAACACGCTCTGAATCCACAGAACAGACAGGACAGTTCCAGAGAGTAGTAAAAGAAAATCTGAGAATGGTAAAGCAGAGCTTTTTAAAGTACGTGATAGGATTCTTATATAATAACTAGATATTATTGTCATCTCAGGGGCTAAGATATTTGAAAGTCATGGAAACTTACACCTCCAACTGGGAGAGTAAGCTTGGTCTAGTTTTGTATATTTGCTTCTTACATGCATCGGTGCATATCCTTAATGATATTAATATTTTAGTAAAAAAATACTTTCAGCAATATAACTAACTTTTTAGGTCTGTCAATACTCTGTTACTAAATGCCCACACACTAGCCATAATTAAATACTAAATGCTTTCTCTAAGTTGAATATAAAAATGAAAGTAAATATATGATTATTACTATTGAAAAAAATTAACATGAAATTTGGAATCTCACAGCTTTATTGTGTGACTCCTGTATTGGAAAACATCCCATTCAGGAAATAGAGGGGAGCTCCACTAAGAGTTAGAAAAGGCAAGATTTATACAGACCAATTTCATCACCAAAAGGAAGGTAGCAGAGTAAATGGATCTATTGACTGCATCAAGATATCTATCTTTGTTGGCTAATGCTAAAGCAGTGGGGCTGTGATCAACAAGCTGAACTGGAGTTGGTGGGCTATGATGGGTTGACCCAAGCAGGTGCTGGCAGACGATGATGGGCTGGCCTCAGGATTTGGGTTCTGTGTTATGAGCACAAGCACTACAAGAAATAGGAACTAAGTAAAATTTTAGTTGCTGACATGAGTTTTAGCATAAGCAACTCTATCTTAGCCCCACCTATATTATTTAATAACTTCTCCCCTTTTAAAAAGGCTCTCAGTCACTGAGGGCTGTGACCAAAATTTAAGGATCAGTGCCACTCTCACTCACCACTTGGAGTTTTGAATCTGAACATATGACACAATACCCGGCTCATAAGTGATTGTGTTGCTACTGTCTTCTTTTTTTTTTTTTTTGTAACATGGGCAGGCACGGGGAATTGAACCCAGGTCCTCTGGCATCGCAGGCAAGCATTCCTGCCTGCTGAACCACCGTAGCCCACCCTGCTACTGTCTTCTTGTTCCTCCTTGTTTTGCCATTCTAGGTGCAGAGAGATCATTTGCTGATTCGTAGGCAGCTAGGTACACCCATTTAAAACTCTGAGAGGACACAGCACCAAGGACATTATGATTACCATGAGCAGTAAAATACACAATGTTTGAGTATGCTTCTAAGCCAAGGTTTCCAGACCCAAACCAGTTGAAATCAAAGATATAAAGAAATACTGAGGAAGGGCTTACCTGTCTAAGCCATGTGGCCTATTTAATTATTTCATGTTAATGTATTTTCCACTTCTCCAGAAATGTTTACTCAAGTTGTTTTGGCAACAGTGCAAATGACTCTTTGTTCTGCTAACAAGTAATCAAGCACAATCCTATTGCTCAAAACAACCCTAGCTAATGAGCCTAATGATTTTTGCTGTGCAGCTATAACTCTAGCAGTAGATTCAGCAATTTCTCCCACTGTGATTGACAGATTTCTAATCATGTAGTCATTAGTGCTGACCCCAAGCCAAGGCAACAATGATCTGCTGAAGGAGGCAAATCTAGAATCATAAACTCTCCCAGGCACATTGCATTTTGCTTGAGAATATCCGCTGAAGAGAGCCGGTCAATAAGAGGTCTCAGATTGGTAATGAATTTCTAAAGGGGCAACAAGAAGATCTAACCCACATTGTTCTGTCATATGCCAGCCATCTAGGCATGCTATGCCCAGGCATGTGGCCAATGTGGATGACAGTCTCAAAGTCTACTTATACAGATAAGTATATAGCATAAGAGTACACAAAGAATGCCTGTGAGTGTTTGGCTTTCCATGCCTCCTTCTTTTAGAATGCTAAAATTGGTAGTTTGAATTTTATCAATTAAACTGTATGTAGTTAATAAAATATCCAGTATCTCTAAGGGACCAAATGGTTTCCTCCATATGAAACACCCAAAAGACCTGAAGTATGCTTTCCCCTACCTGTATCTGATTATACCTGTTTAAATATTCATTGGACATGTGGAATTAAAATGATCTGGGCCAATCAGGAGTAATTACATAATGTTTCTTATCACTAGGAAACAAACCTTTATAAGGGCTGAATGGTTGAAGCAAGACACAGGTGCTAAGGGCTGTAACAATCTGACTCTATAAATACAATCAAAACTAGTGTGATTGGGAAACTCAATAGCACTTGTGACGTGGAAAAAACTGATTATAGGTAAAACAATGGGTCCCTGGTATCATGCGTAGAATCCAATTTATGATGAACCCAATACTTTGTAAGATAAACTCTTTTTGCAATGGCTTGGGAGAAACTGACAATGGCATTGCCTTTGCAGGTCTGTGCAAAAACAAAACTTAAAGCAAGAAAAAGTATTTAAAATTATGAGGAAAAAAAAATGTTCATGTGAAATATTGATCCATTATCTTGAGAACAAGCCGTTTATCTCCTGACACCATTTAGTTCATTTCCTGGTTTGTCTGATTTTTAGTTCTCTAGCTGTGGAACGGGTCCAAGACTCTGGTGGAGCTTTTTATTAGTTGAGAAATGGTTCAGCACCTTTTAACTAGACTGCAGTGTCAGAAGTCAGGTGCCCTTGGTAGGGTCCCTTCCAATGAGATTCTAGGGCTGTCTTTCATCGGTGCTGTTTCCAATAGACTCAATCTCCTAGTTCCAGACTATTATTTTTTTCAGGTTATCTATTATGTGAATCAGAAAAGAATTCTTTACCAATTGAAGATGATCTTTGGCATAATGGATTAAGAATTTGCAATATTGAATCATGCCATAGTACAACAACAAATGATTGCTTGTCAATTTCATTCCCAAAGACATATAGGTCTACTCAAACTAACAATACTGAATGGGTTGAATTTATGCTTTCCAAAGAGAATACTGAGAGTGGTCATTAGAGCCAAGGGTAAAATCTTGGACTAAGGAAGTTCAGTGGCTTCAGCTAACTTAGAAAATTTTAGTTTAAGTATAAGGTAATAGGGGCAATGATAATACCACTTGATTTGTAATACCTTTGTCAGGGCTTTAACAATTTGTCCAATCAAATGAGTGCCACAATCACTGGAAATAATGGTAAGAATGCCCCATTACTATCGGAGTATCAACCTTGCAGGCAGGAAATGTTTTGGGCTAACCAGAAAACAAGCATACAATTACAAGAACAAAATTATGACTTATGCTTGATGGTAAGTAAATAAAATTGAGATGTAGGTTACCAAAAAGGCCAGGTGGAAGTGGAAAGCACACTTTAGAAACAAGTATTTTTCCAGGATTATGGGTTTGACAAATTAAACATTTGTTGCATATATATTCTTAGCTGCTTTATTAAAATTTCCCTAACCCCTATTTTTGCTTATAAGTTGAATCATTTTATCAGTACAGTGGTGAGTAAAAGAATGTAGAAACATGAGTAGAGGGGTTCTTGCAGAGAGTGTAGGAGCATCAAGTGACCATCTTAGCTCTCCTAAAGCTCTGATTCTGGATGAAAATTACAATTTCTCTTTATCCAATATTGTTTTTCAGATTTGGAGACAAATCTGTTGTCTATGCATTAAGTGTTCAGGGGCAGAAATCAAAGTTATGTAATCATGTGAGCATCTCACTCTTTTTGCATTATGTGAACCATCATTCTGGGAGCTAGGATTCAGGAAGGGCTTTCTCGAAATGTGTTATAAACGCCATTGTCTCAGCAATGGCTGTCTATGCATGGAAGTCTGCAAGAGCATTTCCTTGATATTGAAGCTCATTTCTTTTAGTGTGAGCTTCTTTTTTATTTATGGTAAATAAAGAAGGAAGTAAATTAGCAGAAAGGAGATCATTCACTTGTTGCCCATTTTTGATCTGTGTACCAGCAGAAGTAAGAAATCCTCCTTGTTACCATAGTAACAAAGTGCCAAAATTATGGGCTACCCCAAAAGCATATCTACTGTCACTATAAATGTTAACAGTTTTTTCTCTAGACAAGAGGCATGCCCAGGTAAGAGTATACAGCTCAGTCTGCTGGGCAGAAAAAAAATGGTAGACAGTCCACTCATTCAATTATTTCATATTGTGTGGTGACTGCATAACCCTCTTGGAACTTCCCATCAGAAATTTTAGCATAAGAACCATCAACAAATACAATGAGATCTGGTTGGTTAGAGGGGTATCCAGTAAATCAAGATACGTGGACACTAATTGTGAAGTTAACATATCATAGTCTTGGAGTGCTCCTTTGCTGGTTAAAGGCAACAGAGTAGCAGCATTGAGAACATGCAGTGATTTAGGAGGTGAAGATAACTTATCATAAGAAGTCAGTCTGATGGAGGAAAAGTGTTGGGTCAGCTGAGAGTTTGGAAGACTTTGAACAGCATGAAGTGTCTGCAGATAGATATTGTTACTCAGAGTTAAGTCTGCAGAGGCATCTATTAATTTGGAGCTGCTGCTATAGCTTTTAAGCTTTGGGTATGCACAGGCATCTACATCAAATGGCAGTCTATGATAGGCAGTAAGAACCCTGTTCTTGGATTAGCATACCTAAAACATGATTACATGTTTGTGAATGAACAGGGTAAATAGTTTGTAATAGTTTGACAGTCATAAGTCAGGTGGTGCTTGTAATGCTAATTTTAATTTCCTAAATGCTTATTCATCTTTACTTTACGATGACAAAGTCTCAAGTGATCGTTTTAGTTAATTCATAAATGGGTGCAGCCATTAATGAAAAGTTCAGACCCCAAAGCCTGCAATAACCAGCCAGACAAAAGAATTCTCTCTTGTCTTTTAGTTGTCGGTCTGTGAAATTCCTGAATCGATTTTATTCTCTTTGCAGAAAATTGAATTCCTGCAGCATTTAGGCCATCACCCAGTAATGAAAAATTTCTTTGCAAAGTTGCAATTTTTCTTTTGATACTTTATGCCCATTTTGTGCTAACTGCTGCAGCAGATAAATAGGGTCTCTTATGGAGGTCTTTTTGGCTGGTGAGCATAGCAGCAAATCATCTACATACTTTGAGAGGATTAAGCCTTCAGGGAATTGCAGTAAGCTTAAATCTTGATGAAGTACTTGAGAAAAATAAAAGGGTGCCTCAGTAAAACCTTGGAGCATTAGAGTCAAAGTGCATTGCTGGTTATTGCAAGTCAAAACAAATAAATATTAGCTATCTGAGTCCACAAGGGTCCTAAAAAATGCAGAAGTATAACTGTAAATCATTGTGAATCTGGAGGAACCTGAGATAGATGGTCTAATAGGTTTGGAACAACTGGGAAATGAGGGGTCATAATTTTGTTGATTGGTCTTAGATCTTGAGCAAAATATTACCCCTGACCATGGAGCTTCTCAACTGGAAGGCTGGGCATATTGCTTGAACTAGTGCATGGAAAAATTAGACCTTGGTAGCATAGGTCCTCAACTAACAGAGTGAGACCTATAATAGTTTCAAGTTGTAATGGATATTGGGGAAGTTTGGGATGGGTTTCAATGTACCTATTTGAATCTTTATTAGTACAGCACTCTTTATCTACAGATATAGGGGCTGCAATTGGCCCATAAGAATTCAGGCAGTCCAGAAAGTTCAAGAGTGGTATGGATGATTTCCTCTTTCTCCATTTCTAGTGCAGTTCACAGAGAGCACAAAAGATCAGGTTCAGTTTGTTGAGAGAATTCTGGAGTAAATTCCCAATAGGCGCAAATCAAATTATTATCCCCATTTTGAATAAGAGGTCTCTGGCTAACAAATTAATTGAAGCTAAAGCACAAAGCTAAAAGAAGTTTTTCAGTAAAGTGCCCAAAAAGGCATTTGGATCAATCGGTACAAAAATTCTCATTGGACCTTACTTGATACCACAACTATAAATACTTCTTTTTGACTCCAAAGAACTTGCTATTTTGGGAGAGTGAGGTTTGAAGTACAAAGAATAGCTCTGGTATCTATTAGAACTTTATATGAGTCCCCATTAATTTTAAGGTTAGCTTCAACTTGTGTATTTAAGAATATCATGGGAAATAGACTGGAATGTTTCTTGGAGCCTCATCAATATTATGAAATTCCTGTTGGAGTTTCTTCTCTAGAGCTAAGATGAGGAGGTATTCCATTTGTCATGATTTTTTTTTCTGGGGGCAGTCTTTTTTCCAATGACTGGTTCAATTGCAAATTAGGCATCTATTTTGAGGCTTTTGTGGAGGTCTTCCAGTTCTCTAAAAATGATTGGGTTAAAAATACCTATTGTTTGAATTCTGGGGAAGACAGCAGAGTAGGGAGCTGTAGCTTTCATGCTTCTTCCAAAAACACCTAGTGTGCAGGCAGAAATTGTCTGAAACAATTTCTAGGGCTCTGGAGGCCAGGGGAGCTTTGCACAGCATCAGTGAAGAGTGGAACCAAAAAAGGCTGAGACACGATGATAAAAAATTGTGAATAAAGTGTTCAGCAGGAAATGCTGGTGCACATCTCCCCATTAAAGCTCCATGCCTCATTCCCGTTCCTGGCATGGAGAAGGAAGTGGAAGCCCACTTCCCGAAGAACAGGGTGTTGGTGGGGATGCATGGGCAACTTCAAACCATGGCTTTTGATCGATCAACAAATTGGGACCCCTGTGTCTTGTCCTTGAGCCATGGATTTAGCCCACCCTGAACAGGGAATTCTGGACATTGTTTCAAACCCACTGTTGGCAAGGGTGAAGATGGTGGAAGTTCAGAGACACAGGTTCCCCTAAGTGTGTGTGAAAAAATTTACTAAAGAATGCCATCTGCTGGGCAGGCCCTGGAAACAAAGTTTTGGGAAACCTTCAGAAAGCTTTTTCACATCTTTCCTGACCCACTCCCCAAGGCTGTTTGTAAGTGGTCTGTATCCCCTTTGTGGGTCCCTAGCTTTGTTTTGACTGGGAAATACTGACTTGAGACAGTCATCTCTGGGATGACCTACCTCCCAAAATATACCCTCTGGGCAAAAGCAAACAGAGGCAATGAAAGGTAAGTTAAAAATAAAATCATTGAGGAAAACAAAAACAAATAGAATATATCAAAATTCCCAGAAAAGGAACAGAAAAAAGGAAGCTTTCCACTGAGGATGAAACAACTGCACAGATAGTGTAAACCTAAAAATAGTTGGGCGGTCCATAGTGGCTGGGCAGACAACAGTGGTTCAGCGGCCGAGTTCTCGCCTGCTGTGCTGGAGACCTGGGTTTGATTCCCGGAGCTTGCCCATGAAAAAAGAAAATTTTTGCACATACCCAGGGCAAGAATCAGATGAAGAACAGCTAAAAAAAATCTGATCAGTTTAACATGGGCCATTGTAAAGGTCTAGAAATAGTGGAAGCAAGCATCAAAGAAGACCCTTAATACAAAGCCTATCAACAGCACAACCTTAGGCAAGAAAGAGAAACTGACTTTCAGAGCAATTCATGAAGATAATCAGATGCTGACACATCAGTAAAACAATACAAGCCATATTAAGAAACAGGCAAGGGAAGAAATTAAAATTTCAAGGGAGAGGCAAAATTTGGAACAACTTATCAAAGAAATTCAAACGAAGTTGCTAAGTCAATTCAAAGAGATGGAGGAAAATTTGGCCAAAGAGATAAAGAATAATAGAAAAGCATTTTGTGAGCATAAAAAAATTGAAAGTGCAATAAAAATATATAGAAATGAAAGGTATGAAAGGCACAAGAGAAGAGATTAAACATACACAGAAGCATACAACAGCAGATTTGAACAGGCAGTAGAAAGTATCAGCAAACTAGAAAGAAGAACAATAAAAATCTCACAGATATAGAACAGGACAGATAGAGAAAAGCATGGAAAAAAAATTGAGCAAGGTCTCAGGGAATTGAATGACAGCATAAAACACGTAAATGTATGTGTGTTATGGATGTCCCAGGAGCACAAGAGAAGGGAAAAGGGGCAGAAGGAATATTTGAGGAAAGAATGGCCAAAAATTCTCAACTTTTATGAAAGACATAAATATCATATCCAAGTGGCACGGCATACTTTGGGCAGAATAAATCCTGAAATACTGTGCTGGTTTGAAGGGATGTATGTCCCTAGAAAAGCCATGTTTTAATCAAAATCCCATTTCGTAAAGGCAGAATAATCCCTATTCAATACTGTATGTTTGAAACTATAGTCGGATCGTTTCCCTGGAGGTGTGATTTAATCAAGAGTGGTTGTTAAGCTGGATTAGGTGATGACATGTCTCCACCCGTTTGGGCATGTCTTGATTGGTTTACTGGAGTCCTATAAAAGAGGAAACATTTTGGAGAATGGGAGATTCAGAGAAAGCAGAGAATGCCGCAGCACAACGAAGCAGAGAGTCCACCAGCCAGTGACCTTTGGAGATGAAGAAGGAAAACACCTCCTGGGGAGCTTCATGAAACTAGAAACCAGGAGAGAAAGCTAACAGATGACACTGTGTTTGCCATGTGCCTTTCCAGCTGAGAGAGAAGCCCTGACTGTGTTCACCATGTGCTTTCTCACTTGAGAGAGAAGCCCTGAACTTCATCGGCCTTCTTGAACCAAGGTATCTTTCCCTGGATGGATGTCTTAGATTGAACATTTCTATAAACTTGTTTTAATTGGGACATTTCCTTGGCCTTAGAACTGTAAACTAGCAACTCACTAAAATCCCCCTTTTAAAAGCCATTTCGTTTCTGGTATGTTATATTCCAGCAGCTAGCAAACTAGAACAGATACCTACTCTGAGATACATACTAATTAGAATGTCAAATGCAAGAGATAAAGAGAGAATACTGCAAGATAGCAAGAGAAAAGCAATTTCTAACACAGAACATATCCTCAATATGATTAAGCACTAATTTATCACATAATCCATGGAGGTGAAAAGGCAGTGGTATGATATATTTAAGGTACTGAAAGAGAAAAACTGCCAGCCAAAAATTATTTATCCAGCAAAACTGTCCACACAAAATGAAAGAGAGCTTAAAATATTCACAGGTAAATAGAAAACGAGAGACATGAAAAAGAGATCAGCCCTATAAGAAATGCTAAAGATAGTTCTGCAGTAATAAAGCTGGGAGAAGAGTATAGAAATGAAGATAATCAGTAAGGGCAAATAAAAAGGTAAAAGCAGAGACAAAAATGAGATATGGCATAAAAGCCAAAGGATAAAATAATTGAAATATATACTGCTTTTAGAGTAATAACATTGAGTGTTAATGGATTAAACTTCCCAATCAAAAGACACAGATTTGCAGAATGGATAGAAAGTATAATCTATCTATATCTGTCTATAAGAGAGTCACATAAGACCCAAGAACACACATAGGTTGAAAGTGAAAGGTAAAAGATATTCCACACAAATAGTAACCAAAAAAGACTTGGAGTAGCTATATAAATATTGAACAAAATAGACTTTAAATTCAAAGTTGTTTTAAGAGACAAAGAAGGACACTAAATGTTCATAAAAGATGTAATCCAACAAGAAGTAATAACACTTGTAAATATTTATGTACCTAACCATGGTACCCCAAAATACATGAGGCAAACACTGGCAAAACTGCAGGGAGAAATAGACATCTCTACAATAATAATTGTAGACTTCCATGCACCACTCTCATTAATAGATACACCATCTAGACAGAGGATCAACAAGGAAACAGAGAATTTGTATAATATGATAAATAAACTAGACCTAGCAGACATATATAGAACACTACACCACACAACAGCAGGATTTACATTCTTCTCACGTGATCATGGATAATTTTCCAGGATTGATCACCTGTTGGCTCACAAAACAAGTCCTTATAAACTTAAAAAGATTGAAATTACACACAGCACTCTCTCTAACCGTAATGGAATCAACCTGGAACTCACTAACAAGAAGAGAACTGGAAAATTCACAAATATATTAAGATAAACACGTTCTTAAATGTGGTCAAAGAAGAAATTGCAAGAAAAATCAGTAAATATTTCAAGACATATGAAAATGAGAACACAATATATTAAAACAAACGGGATGCAATTAAGGCAGTGCTGAAAGGGAAATTTATGGTATTAAACACTCACATAAAATAGAAGAAAGAACTAAAATCAAAGAACTAACTGCATCCCTGGACGAACTGGAAAAGGAACTGCAAACTAATCCCAAAGCAAATAGAAGGAAAGAAATAACAAAGATGAAAGCAGAAATAACTAAAACTGAGAATGAAAAAACAACAACAACAATAGAGAGAATTAGCAAAACTAAAAGCTGTTTCTTTGAGATCAATGAATAATATTGACAAACCCTTAGCTAGAATGACAAACAAAAAAAAAAAGAGAGAAGATTTAAATAAATAAAATGAGAAAGGAAAGGGGCTACATTATGATTACCCACACGGAATTTAAAAAAACATAAAAGAAAAACTGCATGCCAACAAATTAGACAATTTAGATGAAATAGACAATTCCTAGAAATAAACAATCTACACTGATTACGGAAGTAATAGAAGGTCTAAACAGACTAATTAGTAGTAAAGAGATTGAACTGTTCATCAAAAACCTCCCAGCAAAGAAAACCCCAGGTTCAGATGGCTTCACAACTGAATACCACCAATCGTTATAAAAAGAATTAATAACAATCCTGCTCAAACTCTTCCAAAAAGTTGGAAGAGGAGACAACATTACCTAAATCAATCTGTGAAACAAACATTACCTTAATTCCAAAGGCAGATAAAGACACCATAGGGGAAAAGAAAATTACAGCCCAATGTTTCTAGTGAATATAGATGGAAAAATCCTCAACAAAATACTTGCAAATGTAATCCAACAGCACGTCAAAAGAATTATACACCACAATCAAATCAGTTTTATTTCAGAAATTCAAGGTCAGTTGAACACAAGAAAATTAATTAATGTAATATACCACATTGAAGGTAAAAAACACATAATCATCTTGACTGATGGAGGAAAGTGATTTGACAAAACCCAGCACCACTTGTTAAAAACAATCAGAAAACTAAGAATAGAAGGAAATTTCTTCAGCCTGATAAAAGGCATATATAGAAACCATAGCTAGCATCCTACTCAATGTTGAAAGACTGAGAAATTTCCCTCTATGTTCTGGAAAAAGGCAAGGACACCCATTGTCACCACTTTTATTCAACATTGTGCTTGAAATTCTAGCTAGAGCATACAGGAAATAAAAAGAAATAAAAGGCATTCAAAGTGGAAAGGAAGAAAGTAAAACTTTTACTATTTGCAAATGACATGACCCTGTATAAAGAAATTCCTGAATATTTGACAGCAAAGCTACTAAAGTTAATAAATGAGTTCGGTCATGTGGCAGGAAAAGAGATCAATAGGCAGACATCAGCAGTGTTTCTGTACACTAGTAAGGAGCTATCTGAGGAGGAAATAAAGAAAAAAATTTTCATTTACAATAACAACTAAAAGAAGTAAATATCTAGGAATAAATCTAAGCAAGGATTTAAAGGAATTGAACACAGAAAACTATAAAACACTGATAAAAGAAATCAAAGACTAAATGGAAGGACCTATCATGTTTATGGATTGGAAGACTAAATATCATTACTTCTACCCAAACAATTTAGATTCAATGCAATCTGTGCTGTAATGGAAAAGCCAATCATCAACTTTCTATGAACGGGTAAGAGACCCATAATAAGTAAAGTTATCTTGAAGAAGAAGTATGAAGTTGGAGAACTTATAATTGTCAATCATAAAATATATTACAAAGCCACAATAATCAAAACAGCATGGTATAGGCACGAGGATAAACATACAGACCAATAGAATAGAACTGAAGACTCAGAAATCAAACCTTACATTTACGGCTCTCTGATTTTCATCAAGAGGGCAAAGACCAGTCATTGGAAAAGAATAATCTCTTCAACAAATGGTGCTAAGAAAACTGAATCTCCATTTGCAAAAAAACACAAAAAAGGACCATACTAAAAAAAAAAAGATCACACCTTGGTCAGGCCACAGTGGCTCAGCAGGCAGAGTTTTCCTGTGCCATGCTGGAGACCTGGGTTCAATTCCAGGTGCCTGCCTGTGCAAAAAAAAAAGTCAAATCAAATTGGATCAAAAACACTAATCTAGAGCCAGAACTCAACAACACTCCTAAAAGAAAATGAAGTGAAGCATCTTCAGTACCTTGTGTCAGGCAATGGTCTTTAAACTTTATACCCAAAGCGCATACAACAAAGGAAAAAATATAAAAATGTGACCTCATTAAAATAAAAAAAAAGTGTTTGCATCCAAAGGACTTTAACATGAAAGTAAAATGAAAACCTCCACAATGGGAAAAAATATTTGGAAACCACATTTCATATGAATGCTTAATATTCAGAATATATTGAGATCCTTCAACTTAACAACAAAAAGAAAACTCGATAGAAAAAATGATCAAAGACTTGAAGAGTAATCTCTCCAAAAAAGATACACAAATGGCCAGAATGCACATGAAAAGATGTTCAACACCATTAGCCATCAAGGAAATGCATCAAAACCACAATGAGATACCATTTCACACCTATTAGAATGGCTGCTATTAAAAGAATGAAAAGTAAAATAACAAGTATTAGAGAGAATACAGAGAGATAGGAGCACTCATTCGTTGCTGGTGGGAATGTAAGATTATGCATCAGCTGTGAAAGACAGTTTGGTGGTTCCTAAGAAAGTTAAATATAGAACTGTGATATGACTCAGCAACCCATCAACTAGATATACAGCCCAAAGAATTGAAATCAGGGACACAAACATATATTTAAACACCAATGTTCATAGTGGCATCATTCACTGTTGCCCAAAGATTTAAGCACCTCAAGTGTCCATCACCAGATGAATGGATAAATAAAATGTCATATGTTCATACAATGGCATATTATTCAGCTATAAAAAGGAATAAATTACAAATATATGTTACAACCTGGATGAACCTTGAAGACATCATGTTGAGTGAAATAAGCCAGACGCAAAAAGACCAATAGTATATTAACTCACTGTTTTGTAACAATTAGAATAAACTCAGAGTTAGAATCTAGAATCTAGGTTACCAGAGGACAGGGTGGGGATAAGGAATGGGAAGATAAGGCTTAAAATGCATAAAGTTCCCATTTGAAATAATGGAAAGATTTTGGTAATTGATGGTGGTGATTGTATCACAATGTTACAAATGTAATTTAGAGCACACACATACAGATATATATATATGTGTGTGTGTGTGTGTGTGTGTGTGTAGCTGAAAGGTGAAACATTAAGTTGTGTATATGGTAACAGAACAAATTTTTTTTTAAATCCATGGAACTTCATGAATAGTGAACGCTAAGTTAAAGCATTAACTAAATTTAATAGTGCAACTATGAAAGCGTGCTTTCAGCAATTATAAGGAATATTCCACACCAATTCAAGGTGTCAATAATAGCGCGTTGTAGGAGAATTCTGTATTTTATACATGATTTTTCTGTAAATCCCCAAGTTCTCCAATAATTGTTTTAATTAAAAATATCCAAAGAATGAAAAAAAAAGTAGTTCAGTCAAGGTATCAGCAAACTGAAAATGTTCAAGCACAGGAGGTTATAGAGGAATTGCAGTAGCAGTGGGACGAGTTGTGTCAGGCAAATGTTTACAGGCTGGGATGTACAAGGTGGACTATGATTTTTGGCCTCAGGCTTCAGGTTCTTGGGGAGCTAAGCACCACAACAGATAGGAATTAAGTAAAATTTTTGGTTTGCTGAAGTGAGATTTAGCATGCGTGACTCCATTGTGGGTTCAGGTGCATAACTTCACATTATTAAATATTCTCTTTAACATAACATCGTTATAGAGGATGCTCCATGTTGCAATTATTACTTCTTGTGCAAAACCATACCACATTTTAACTATTTTCTTATTTGGACCACAGTTCTTTTGTACACTTGTTTCTCTTAATGTTTTTTGTTACTTATTTTCAGTGACGTTATTCGAAGGTATGCCTTTTTCATATTCTCAGGCTTATCACATCGCTGATATTATCCGAAGAATAAAAAGCATTTTCCTCCCGAAGTGTTCTTCCTTTTGGATTCTTCTTACCTTCTGATCCACCTGGATCAGATGTTGTATTAGTTAGGGTTCTCTAGAGAAACAGAATCAATAGGGAACACTTGCAAACATAAAATTTATAAAAGTGTCTCACGTGACCGCGGGAATGCAGAGTCCAAAATCCTCAGGGCAGGCTGTGAAGCCAAAGACTCCGATGGAGGGTCTGGACGAAATCCACAGGAGAGGCTCACCAGCTGAAGCAGGAAGGAACCTGTTTCCTCTGAATCCTCCTTAAAAGGCTTCCCGTGATTAGATTAAGCATCACTCATTGCAGAAGACACTCCCCTTTGGCTGATTACAAATGGAATCAGCTGTGGATGCAGCTGACGTGATCATGATCTAATTCTATGAAATGTCCTCATTGCAACAGATAGGCCAGCACTTGCCCAACCAGATAAACAGGTACCACAACTTGGCCAAGTTGACACATGTCCCTGACCATGACAGATGTTAAAACATCTTGCTTTGAAACTGTACTTAGTCTTGTTACTGCATATTCCTACATTGCAATCCTGTATTAGATCTGCTTTCTAAATCTAAGTTTTCCCTCTTATTGGTTTGCTTCTTCAGTTTCTTCCTTTCTGCATGTGCTCAGAAGTAAAGAACAGGAAGCAAACTTTATGAATCTTCAAATCTCTGAAAAAAATATGTATCACCTCACATTTGAGAAATAATTTGTTATGTTTTGGAATTCCAGTTAGAAAGCAATTGCTTATAAGAAGACTGATGTCAATCTGATTCTCCTTACTTTGTGTAACTCCATCTCCCTCTTTTTTGTCTTTGTTGATTTTATTATTTATGTATTATTTGAGAAGAAACAAGATTTAATTTATATGCTCAGTTCTCCATCTTTAATAGAGACTGTCTATGGATAGTAAAACTCTCATAATATCTTCTCACCCTCCCTTCCCACCCTAAGCCTGAGGCAAAGGACCCTTGGATAACTGGTTCTTATTAACACTAATTTCTCTCATTCTTTAATTGTTTTACTTCTGAATCTTTTCCCTAATAATTCTGTCTTTTTTGGAGCAATAGACCTTCAATAAACATTTTTTTGTTGATTGTTTAGACCATTCTTTCCTTTTTTATGGCTTGCCTGGTGTTTTTATCTTGAACTGCAATCAAACTATTTCCCTCTAAATTTCCATCGCATTTGATCCAGATTCATTCTTCCAACCCCCACTCTATTTACAGTAGAGAGTTATAGGGTAGGAAATGGTTACAAGAATGGTGTGGTGGTCCTGTAACTGAGAAGTTAAGATTTAGATGATAATTATGATTCCTGAATCACTATATAAAATTCGTTTTTACTTTCTGGTATTTTAGAGGATACAAGGGAATACCTGACATTTCTGAACTATAATCCAGCTGCCTTGATCTCTGATAATTATTGTATAGCCTTTATCTTTGTGCCATTGTGATTGTAAAAACCTTGTGACAAACCCTCACTTACACCTTTTTATCCTGTTTTTCAACACTAGAGCTATATGATTGCTAAAGATAGCCCCTAATGCTTATTAATGAAGGGTCCTGAGTCAGTCCAGAATTAACCCACCCTAATTTCAAGGCTATCCTGATAGATGAAGCTGGTTCTAACCAAAATGAGCCTGTCTAACATACTCAGTAGCTTAGACTTTAACCTATAAATCACCTATACTACATTATAATAGTAACAGTCACACCCACCATCATGTTAAGGACATCATTTCCTTATATACATTCTGTGACTAACCATGTAATCAATCTGTGCATGCTGAATAATTAGATCATCTTTAACCCTGTATCTTGGGCCATTGTGCTCATTATCCTAAGGCTTGTGCTTCTTTTGATACTATATAACTATCAGAATTACTGCAGTTTGGGGAGATAGAGTTTTAGACCAACAGGCCATCTGATTTCATGCTTCACATTTAGTAATAAACTCTTTCTCTCTCTGAAACCCAGACATATTAGTAATTGATCATTGAGCATGTCAGGCAAAGAAACCACTGCTTGTGATCATTATCAGTCCATTCTAGTTTGAAGTCTGGAGGAAGTGAGGAAATGGATGAATTCAAACGATATGAAAGAGTAAAATCAAAAGGACTATAGACTGACAAGATATATGGAGTTATTTTTCTACTTTGCAAAATTAAATGGATGGAACTATCAGTTAATGAGCCACAGAGCACAATGGGTAGATTTGAGGGAAAAATAATGAAATCAGTTTTGGAGTTTAAATTCCTTGCAAGATACCCCACAAAAGTGGTTACATAGGTAATGGTACATGTGTGTTCAGAATTTGGAACTTATAAATAATTATCATAGCAAATTATGAATAAGTCATCTAAGAATAAATCTAGAGGGAGAAAGAAAGATGGACTAATACAAGAAGAGCTCATGGATCTGCAGTAAAAGGGAAGCCCGAGGATATCTGAGGATCATATCTTGGCCAACGAAAAAAATGATATGTCATTATTTACTTAATCAGCAAATCATTTTCAACAGGTACTATATTCTTGGCTCTACTCTATGGCCTGGGATTGAAATGGGAAGGGTTTAGGAAATATCTCTGGCCTCAAAAAATTTAAAATCCAGCTTGAAAACTGGTCATTGCACAATTAAATGAAAATGTGATACATGCCAAAGAAAGACCAGCATAGTATGCTATGGTTTTATATATGTTTAATTCATAGGTCATATGTGTCTGTCTTTCTTGGACGAAAAATAGTATTTGAGATATGTGTATCAGTTTCCCAGAGAAACAGAAGCAATAGGATATATTTGAGTATATATGTATATATACATATATATAAATAAGATGTTTGTTTGTTTTTATTATTATTTAAGAAATTGGCTTTGTGGGGCTGGCAATTGATGTATTCTTGAGGGAGACTATCCTCTCTGGAATCCTCACTTCTTCACTTTTAGGGCCTCCAATTGATTGAATGAGCACCCCCACATTATTAAGAGAAAGCTCCTTTACCTAAAGTCAACTAAGTGCATATGCTAATCCCGTCTACAAAATATCTCCAAAGTAGCATGGCAGCCAGTGTTAGACCAAACAACTAAACCCCATAACCTAGTCAAAGTTGACACAAAATTAACTGTCCACATTGTGATGAAAAGATGATAAGTTGGAGTTAAGACAAAAAAGAAGAGAGTGTTATATACGTTTTAGTTTCTCTTTCTAAATTTTGAAAAAATAAATTGAGAATTATCATGGATTTCCATTTGTCATAGCAAACCACATGCATGACAAACCCCTGTTAGATGGCTGGGGAGAGAAGAAGGGGAGAGGAAGAGAGGTAGAGCAGAGACCATTTTCTATGACCTGTCTGATATTGGAATACACACAATCATACACTATACAGAAAATCAGTTGGATTATCATGTGTAGCATTTTGTAATGTTTGAAATTATTTATGTATCATAATTTTAGAGATTTGATAATTAGATTTGAATTATTTTATAGCTTGGCACAATACATGAATTTAAAATCTAACAGCATATAATGAAATTATTTGTTTTTGAAGTTTTTATATCCCAATTACATGAAAGGTTGATTATTCTTGCAAAAACAGATGATTCAAATAACTTAAATAGTCTCTACGATTCCTATAATCTTAGGAATATGCATCATCTTAGAGGGATCATTTTATTAGTTATAGTTCTTAAAATTAAGCACCTAACATACATACAATTTCTTATGTGATCACCATAGTTTTCTTGGCCTTTTAGCAACAAAGTTTTCAAGGAAAAGATCATCTTTGTAAGTTCTGAAAAGTCAACAGGAAATCTGAAGGCTATTTTTTAAAGAACTGCAAAAGGCCAAAACACTTAAAATTTTGCAACATTGTTCTTTTTTCACACTACCAAATCTGCCTTACAAATGGCAGTTTCAAAATGAAGTCATTTTAAACTTTTCAGTATAAGACAAGCTGCTCCTTAAATTCCTAAATAAGTGCTTCTATATTAGTGTGTGAAGATTTGGGGGAAATTATTTATTTTTGAGTCCCATAGCATTGGTTTGATGACCAATATTGAAGTTAGTTATTTGGAACGTATGTGTGTGTATAATGATACATTACCAAATTTAGGAACTAGTTTCAGAATACTTTTGCCATGGCAATATGTCCAACTGTGATGGTTAGGTTCTGGTGTCAACTTGGCCAAGTGATGTTACCCGGTTGTCTCATCAGGCAAGCACTGGCCTGACTGTTGTTGCAAGGATATTTCATGGCTGGTTGATAAACCGGAAGGCTGGTATAGTAAATTATCAGTCAGTTGATTGCAGTTGTGGTCGATTACATCTGTGATCAACTATGGCATGTCCCTCACAACGAGATCATCCAATCAGTTGAAGGCTTTTAAGGAAGAAGAGAGACTCTTTCACTGTTTTTCAGCCAGCCAGCCTCTCCTTGGGCATTTGTCCAGACCCTTCATTGGAGCCGCCAGCATCACAGCCTATCCTACAGATTTTAGTCTCTTCCATTCCCACGGTTGCGTGAGACACCCTTATAAATCTCATATTTACAGATCTATCCTATTGGTTCTGTTTCTCTAGAGAACCCTGACATAGCAACTAATGCAAAATTTTCAGGAAAACTTTATATGCTTAGCAAGAAATGTCATACTTTATTTTAGGAAAAAAATGTAAAGCAGAAAGGAATTTATTTGTGGGCCAAATGTCTTTCTTTTGCCATTTGTATAAGAATTTTAAAGAGGGAAAGAAACTTAAGATTGGGATTTAAAACCATTTTCACTAGAAACTAGCATTTAATAAAGATATCATAGGAATGGCTTTAAAGGAGTGGAGAAAAAATTTGGGCTTTGTGCATCTGATATCATTTTTTCCAAAATAAACAACCTTTTTAAAATTGATGCTATGTATAGATAAATATTAATTGATATTTTATATATACATATATATATGTATATACATACTAGAGTCCTGAGATTATTTTTCCGTCTAAAGGAAGTAGCAGCAAAGAAAATCACAAAAAAGGAGAGAAAAAGAAAATTATCATCTATTCTAAATCTAGTCCAGCTTCCTCATAAAATAAAAGCAAACACTAGACCTTAAACAGGAAGGGACTTGGGCAATATCCAAGACGAGCCCTACATTTATAGTGGCTACTTGAATGGCATTGATTGCAATTTACTTTTTGAAATACTTTTATTTTATAGAATTTCACTCACATCCAAATGTATGAAATATATTATAGTAAGCCAAGTGTACTCATTCAACCAACTTTAACAGGTAACAACTTATGGCCACCTTGATTTCATTTTTATACCCATTAATTTCCCTCTCTCCAATATTATTTTGAAACACATCCAAGGCATCAATCATTTCAACTGTAAATATTTTTACCTATAAACATGCAAACAGGTGTAGGTCTTTTAAAAAAAAAATTGACTACTATGCTGTTATCCCATCTAAAAAATAACAATATGAACTTTCATTGGTATCATGAACTACTGGATCAAAATTATAAATGCAGCCAAAGGATAAAATCTGGTTTAGAAAGACTTAAAGCAACAAGTTTCCCGAGAGACTTGCAACCCAAACAAAATAAATATAGATTGAAATTTGAAGTGTAGAGGTAAACATTAACAGTGTTAATATCTGTATCTATATATCATCCATCTATATCTATATCCATATCTTTATCATGTCTATATTTATCTAATTATGTCTATGTCCAAAACTTAGAAATGGACCAATAAAAGAGTGGATTTTCTAGCCATTTAATGTGATACTAAAACAAGTTTACCAGGTTTTCTAAGTCTCTAGGCAATGTAACTTTGTTCACAGAATTTTAAGAAACCAGATATTTAATTGTCTGGTTATATTGATGAAGTACAATAACTGCTATTTTTGTCTGTTTAAAAAGATAACTTCAGAGTTACGGTTTTATTTCCCTGTTGTTGTTAATTAGATTTTTACCTAACTTTGCAATGCTATCTCAGAATTCATTTTACCTACCAATAGTTAGCATTCCAGTTTTTCTCATTTTATTTTGAACTTGCTTTGTCATTCTGCTTGTTTCCTTATTAACGAACTAATAAAAGTTGACACATGCTCACGATGCTATTTATATAAGAATTGTGCTTTTAACATTCTGAGAATAATAAATGGCTTAGATAATATTGCAGAATTAAATATTAAAGTTCAGTACCATGAATAGATGCCCATAAATTGAAGGATAATATTTCTCAATGCTACTTAGTTTTTTTATCTTTTAATTTGCATTCATCAAACATGCTTTTATACATAACTCAGGTTCCAAAATACTGGACTTTATAATTAGAGAGAAATTGGTCTGATTTTTATTCAACTTGTACTTAACTTCTCGTAGCAAATTAATGAGCTAGTGTTACAGCCATGTTAGTCTCCTGTGCTTTTAGTCTACTTGTCACTTTTACCACAGAATCATTATCTCTGGGTAAGCATTAAAGTGGATTTTTAGAGTGAATAAAGCTTAATATCAGACATGGATCAACATTTAATCCTTTTAAAGAGTCTAATGATGAGCTTCAATTAGCATCTTAGAAGAAAGGCACAAGACTAATTTCCTACTAGAAATTTTACCCTGCTCTTATAAAATGCTCCTGGGTTCTAGTCAACCCTCGGTTTTTAGGAAATTTAAATAATTATGATATAAATATTTATTGTAAAATCTGTTACATCTTTTCACGTAATCTATGAAATCATTATTATTAAAGTGACCCACAATAGAAATTCCACAAGCTAGAGGCAAATTTTGCCCTAGCAGCATATGTTTAGTTTGGATACTCATATTTGACAATCCATTTTCTCATAGTTATGAAAGTAATTGATTCTTTCCAATGTGGACACTCCCAAGAAGTCACTCTTCTCAGTTTCTGTCCAGGTGGTGCCGAGGAGCTCAGGGCTCTGCCCAGGGACGTGCAGTCCCGTTTCAGGATGTTGGAGATGACACTTGGCCTTGAGCCTGTACCCACATTTTCCCACAGCTTCTCAGAGTCCTGTGCACAATGACTGAGAAGACAAACCATGCAAGAAATAGCACACTCCAGAGCACCTTGATCTGGATTTATGGTCAATTTGCCATATGTCCCAGACAAATGGCTTTGACTTGTTTTAATCTATTGGTGGATTACATTTATATATATATAGACTTCTCGATAGCTCAGATTTGAGTAGCAGAAACTCAGAGAAGCAGAACAAGGCGTACTGGGCAGGAGTTGACTTTGAAATACTTTATTTTGTATCCTTTAACAGGGAGTTGGAAAAGTGGATTGTATACTATCTTGAAGATGATTGTAGAGGGCTTGAAAATCCCTTAAAGACAAAATCATCTGGGAACTGCCTTTTTTAAGTTTACTAAAGCTGCTGAAATGCAGACACCTTAAAATGGGTTTGATTTCACAATGGAGATTTATTAAATTACAAGCTTATAGTTCTGAGACCATGAAAATGTCCAAATTTCAGCTCCATCAGTATGATACCTTCTTCCTGAAGACAGGCTGCAGTGATCCAGGATTCCTCTGCCACATGGCAAGGCATGTTGCAGAGTCTACTGGTATCTCCTTACTCTTGGGTTTCATTGATTCTAGTGTCTGACTTCAGTGGCTTCTCTGTTTCTGTGGCTCTCTCTCTGTAATTCATCCTCTTAGAAAGGACTCCAGTAAGAGGCTTAAGACCTTTTTGGGACACATCTCAACTAAAATAACCTAATCAAAAGGAACCACCCATAATAGGTTTAGACCAACAGAAATGGATTAGCTTTAATTTTACATGATTTTTTTATGTAGTACATAACAGTTTCAAACCACCACATGGTTCGAATGCAAATTCTCAAGTCACCCCAAAATCATATTAGAAAACATCAAACCAGTTTTAATTTCTAATGAACTAAATATCATAGCCCATGTATTGAAAGTTTAATTTTCTGGAGACCAAAAAACAGTTAATCTAGATTAGCATATTAAATTAATATATTTATGAATTAAAGTCGAGATGTTTCAGCAAAAATATTTGGTTCAACTTTCAGGACAGTCTTTCAAAATTTAAATTTAACTCATAGTATCTCTGTAATCTGACCATATGCCATTCTACCTACATGTAGATTCTGTTTTTTCCTTGAGTATTTTGTTCTCATGTTTAATTAAAAGTATGAGATTCACATCTCTCTATATGCAGAAGAAGCATGGATTTTTTTCCAATACTTATTGAACTAGGTCATGTTGACTATATCTAGATATTTTGGCTTCCCTGTTCAAGGACAGGGTCCAAAAGAACAGGAGTGGGAAAAGCATACACATATGAGTTCTTAGCATTTGCTAATCCTTTATAGCTCTGTGACAGTATAGCCATTTCTTGTTGAAACACCTTTTGGTTGTTCTAGCATGGTGAAGTAAGTGATCATTGAAACTATGGGAAGACAATTCTAATGAGAGGCTCCTTCACCACCTCAATTCATTCATATGTATGGCCATTTAAAAGTCTGGAGTTCATCATGATGAGCTATTTAGATTTTCTTCAAACATTTATTAAGTTCCAACTAAATGAAGGAATATAAAATGTGCTAGAGGCAATAGTCACATTTTAAATTAGCTATAATTCTAGTTAGAATTTTCTTGAGAGAGTTATAAATGAAATATTAGGGTAGCATCCAAGGGATGAGTTTAATTTCTTATAAGGTGTAAGAAAGAGATGAGAGAGAGCTTCATGAAGCAATCCTTTAAAAAGACCACTAAGCCTTGGTCCCAGAAGGAGACTTTAGTTTTATTATGGCCTGTAAACAAACTTCTGTTTGCTTTGTAAGCAGACACTATATCTGTCACTGTAGCCACATTTTTTAACAGATCCTCCAGAACAAGGGGCATCAGTACCCCTCCTCACAAGGTGGGTAGACCCATGGGGGACGCATGGAAAATTGTCTCCTGACAATTAGGCGGCTGCTATTGGCCTAATAAGAATGCTCTCTACATGGAACGAGAGAAGCTACAATGGGAATGAAAAGGAGAGGAGTTAAACCAGAATCCTCACAAAGGTGGATTAAAAGAGTGGTATATGGGCTGTTAGGAAAGGAAATATTATTGTGCTCTGATAATATTTCTGAGTTTATCTCCAGTTTTATGATTATTTGGTTTTAGAATGCCATTCCCTTTTCTACAGCCTGGTCAGAAATTTGATTTAGAGGGTGTGGTAGTTTGGAGACCGTATACACCAGAAAGAATCACTTTCTCTTAATCTATTCCTGGTGGTGTATACCTATTTTAGGTGAGAACTTTTCATTAGGGTATTTCAGTTGAGACCTGCCTCAGGAGGCTTCTGTAAGAGGCTAAGAGACAGAAAAAGCCTCTTACACCTCTAACTGGAGTACTTTTTAAGAGGATAAAAGGCAGAAATAGCCCAGAGAAATCCAGAGAAAAGCTCTGGAGAAGCTAAAAGAGAGCCCACAGAAAGCAGACAGGAAGCCACTTAAGCCAGAAACTGAAAACAATGAAACCCAGTAGAATAGGACCAGCCGACACTGGCCATGTGCCTTCCCATGTGATAGTGAAGTCCCAGATGCTGGTAGTCTGCCTTCAGAGTCCAGGTATCATCTCTCGATGCCTTAGGTTGGATATTTTCATGGCCTAAGAACTGCAAATTGTAAGTTAATAAGTCCCCATTGTAAAAGTCAACCCATTTCTAGTATATTGCATTTCAGCAGCTTTAGCAAACCAAAACACAAGGATAGAGAGAAAGCTGGGATGAGAGGGGGCAAAAAAAGGAGGAACAAGAGGTAAGAAACCAATCAAACCATCCTGTGCTCGCTTAAAGGAAAGCATCCTGTGCTTGCTTAAAATTTTAAAGCTGCCAGAGGAAGAATGGATAGGCCACTTACTCTCCTTCCTATTTCAGTGTCATGAAAGTTCAGAATCTCAATCCTGAGTAAGTTCCAAAGGAAAAACATAAGATGAAAGGAAGTTTTGGATAACAGTACTACATGGGTGCTATTTCCTGAGGATTGTTAAGACTATTTTTATATTTGAACACTTTTTCTGAATCAAATGATCATAAATACATTTTCTAAACAGAGGTTCTGACTGAGTCCATTGATGGCTCGTGACCATTAAAAAAGGAAAGACAAAGTTAAAAATGTAGGAAAAAAATACCCTAATGGACAATTTATCCACTCAGTACACAAAAATTTCCTTTCTGTTTCCTTTTATCATGCCTGTACAACTTCTGAGTAAGTTGGGTTTCTTTACTTTTTAGCCTTCATATCAGAAACAAAAAACTTAGGAGGGGCACTCCTGCTCCTTTCTCCTAAAGAACTTCTGACTATTAGTTGAAATATGGATATTACAATTAGTAGAGATGAATTTTTCAGCTGATGAAACAAAGAAGGAAAAAAAGTATCTATAACAAGTATGTGTGATATTCCTTGGGGAAATTGCCTTTTTGTTGGTCAAATAAATATATAGATTATTAAAAGAGGGCTTTATAGTGTTAAAAATATAAAATTTGCACATGACTGTTATTAAAGAAATATATTTGCATTTTACAATGATTTATAAAACTCATATTTCTGACGTGAGAATTGCTCTTTGAAATTCAATAATAAACATGTACATTTTGCAAAGAACAGAAATAAGCTCCTTGAAGATAAATGTGGCCATTTGAATACATTTGCCTGAAAGGTAATTCTCTCTTTGTGAAGGGCTGCCTCCCTTATTGGCAGTGTAAATGATGAGAGAGAAATGAAGCTCCCTATTAGATCAGAGCATTAAATCCATGGAACAGGGAAAATGATAAATTTAGGAGTGAGGAAACCTCCAACTTAATCTTCATTTTGCAGTTTCTTGGAGGTATTGAAATTGCATCATCATATATATATATATTTGAAATTGAAAAAATATTTTACTGAAAAAGGAAATGCATACAAAATTAACTCATATAATTTGTTTAATTTTAGTTTTCATACTCATGAGATTTAGATGTGGTTACTTTGTTTTACTTTTCTTTATACTGAAGCTACTTAATACATGCATATTTAATGCATGGTTATTAAATGAATTCAATGTATAAATTATTTATTTATATTATCAATCAGCAATTTTGATTTTCAACTGTCCCAGAAGTTTCATAAGAAAAGGGCACCTGTCAAAAATGTAAATTAGAAAATCATCACTTTTGCTAGCAAAATTAACGTTATCAACTATGTGATGAGTTGGTCTACTCTTCTCGTTATGGAAAAAAATGTTCTTTATGGGTTTAAGATTAAGTCTTACATACAGGGTTAGAAGCAAAATATATCTTGCTCTGGTTTTGTAATAAAAATGATTTGGAAAACAACAAAGAACAGGAAGGAGAGGAGAGAAGAAGAACAAGAAAACATTTTATACTCCATAGAAAGGCTATGTAATATGCCAGTATGTTGGAGAGTACAGAAAAAGAGAACCAGTGAGAGATTTCCAGTAGTGAAGGAGCAAGCTGATCAAGGAAATTTTAGGCATATGGCAACTTATGTTCAATTTTAATTATCTTGTTTTTACGCAATAAATACACTCCTTCAATTTTCAGATTATGTAAGTAAATCCTGTTTCCTACACATGGCTTGTAAATTTAAATTTCCCATTACAATGATGATCCACTGGAAATCAAAAGAAAGGAGCGTCTGAGTTGGTATGAAGCAAAGAGAATAGTAGGAAGAAATAATATCTGGATCATGTTGAGATACCATAAGGCCAAAGGCTAAGAACATGGATGATCAAAGATAAGTAATTATGACTTTTCTTAGTCTCCTTGAAAATTGCAATAATTGTGTAGTGAGTTTGAACTTGCCACAGATCACTGGGAAAAATATTTAAATTAAATTTATTTAAATTTCAAAGTATCAACCTAGCATTTGTTCCACAATATTTAAATTATATTAATATATCCTTGTTTAGATTAAATTTTATAAATATAAACTATTTTACAGTAATCCATAAACTATTTTATAGGAAATTGCATTTTAAAAATAAACTTATTGCTTTTAAGATATGAAGATTGTGTTACTATTCATGGACATCAGAATGTTGAGAAAGAAATGCTTCTGGCTTTTTTTTTTTTAAACAATCGGTCCAACAGGGGATAGAACTTTTAAATCTTTTTCCTACATTTTTAGTTATTTAATGCCATTTAGCAACACTTAAAGATGGAGAATCTGAGACAAACTAAAACAGTAAATATAAGAAATATTTGTAAGATTGATCAAATTTTGCAGGCAGATGGGGACATATTACAATATATCCTTAGAGAGACACATTATTTCTGTGAATTCATTATCATTTCAATTTTGATCCCAGACTTTTAGTTTCATAAATTTCCTCTCATGTGATTCTCAAGAGAGTTCAACTTGGAAAATGTGGACTCATGTTAACAAAAGTCACAAAGACTGAAATATACAGATCAGATTGCATATTTTTAAATTGAAAATTATAAATAGAGTTATCTAAGAAGTTACTTCTTGAGTGAGCTTGAGCAGGGCGTTTTCTAATTAGATTAGCTTTATGGAATTAACAAAAGGTCCCTTATTGAGAAAAGTCTTAGAATATTATTAGTTTATCAATTAATTTTTAAATTTGTGTCATGTTTAGAGTTCCCAAAGCTATTGTATTTAATTTTTATTAGAGAAGTTGTGTGTGTACAGAAAATAGAGTTCCCATATACCTATTATTGACACATTGCGTTTGTGTGGTACATTTGTTACAATTGCTGAAGTATTATTTTATTTGTACTAATTATAGGCCATGGTTTACATCAGGGTTCACTGTTGGGTTGTACAATACTATGTTATTGTTGTCGCTTTTAATTTGTTATTCTAATGCTTAAGTTGTACAGGGTTTCTACTTGGAGTATTGAAAGCTTGGTAATGGGTGGTGATGACAGCACAACACTGAGTGTAATTAACAGCATGCAATTAAATACTTGAAGTGGTTAAAGGGGGAATTTTTAGGTTGTATATAGGTTACATGATTTATTTTTATATTGATCTCTGACTTACAATGAATCCATCTCCAAAAGAGAGATAAAACTTATATTTGAATCCTGGTAGATTGTCTATCCCCTAGAATTGATTGGTAGACGTCTTTTACTGCTCCATTCCTTGGAAAACAAAAATGAAATAAACATACATTTTCTAAACCTGTTTTTATATATATATTCATAGCTTTAATTAACAGTACCAACAGCTTTTAATTAGATAATACAGTTTGTTTTTCCTAAATCAGCATGTTTTAAAACTTCATTCAGAGAACAGTATCGCTTTTCTGAATTTCAGTTTCTTAGGGACTTAGTTTGTGAGCGCTTCTATGACAAATTCCACACCTTGGTCTGCTTAACAGTAGGAATTTATTGTCTCCATGTTCAGAGGTTACAATCCTACATCAAGTCTTTGGGAAGGCCATGCTTTCTCCCTGAAGTCTATAGCATTCTCATAATGGCAGTCCTCCACCGCACAGCAATGCCTTTTTCTCTTCCTCTGACTTCTCTGACTCCTGGTTTCCATATCATCTGGGGTCTCTTGATATGGTTCCAGTGATGTGGATTAAGGTCCACCCCTATTTAAGCTTTTTCCAGCTTCACATGACCCACTTTACTTATACTGACTGTCATTGACTTTAGCAATTTTATTTATTTCCCACTCCCTTAGGGTTGATTCCCTTACCTGCATATTGAATTCATCATGTCATATTTACTTTTCATGTATGAACCACATCATGTTGTTTTAAGGACAAATAACTGAAGGATAAAATACCATATGGATTAAGATTCTTGAGAGCTGATTAATGACTCATTCATTGGATAACTTTTTGATTATTCTAGATATCAGCTGCTTGCTTCATTGTCCAGCACATCAAATTTTCTATTCCATATCATTATGTATCACACATATTATCCTTTCTAGGTTTTAGTTACCTGACATTGCTCTTGGTATCTGTTATACTTCTACCATGCTTTAAACTCTCCACCAAAATTCCTTTATAGAAGTAATATTAGCCTAGTGAGAGAGAACATTGCTCCAGGATGGTGATTTGGAAGAATTACAAAATAAGAATTCGGAAAATTAACCATCATTTTAACCTTAGCTTTATTTTTAATTGATGGAAATCTTAGTTAATAGCTTTTACATAAGGGTAAATGTAAGTTTGAATATTACAGGTGATAACTTCTGTTTAAAGAGTAAATGTGGCACCTCTCCAGACTGACTTTGACCCTTCAAGTTTTCAAGTCTAAAATAAACATTAATTTTTTTCATTCTTGGTAACGTATCAATTATAAAATAAAATGTCTAGAATCTCCTATCTCCAAATTTGCCAGACACATAAATGTATCTCATTTTCCTTAAATGTTAAGCTGCTTCAAATACATCTTTGACTAACCTTTATCAGGGGTTTCCTGGTGGTTTCAGAATAAAGTTGAAGCTTATTACAAAATAGGAAATCCTTAGTTTCCTCACCTTTCTACCTGCTTACCTTTATCTGTGGCTACCTTGCTCTCCCTATGGTACCATTCTAATCATTTTGAACTTGCACTTTCTTAAACACAACACACTCTCTTTTGGACCTTTGTGTATGCTCTTTCCTGTGAGTGGAATGCCTTTTTCCCATAGCCTCAGCAGAATAACTGCTAATCATCTGTGCCATATATTCTCTATTTTCCCTCTGCTCCATGCCCAACCTTCTAGGTTCTCTTCCTTACTTCTTTGGTTAAAAACCTGCAAACTACATTTCCAAAACTTCCCTTTCACCTGACTTCCTGTTTTTTCCGATCAATGGAAAGCATTAGCAGGACATTAGACAGTGAAAAGGAAGGAGACACCATTTCTGGTCTGCTCTGATGGTGTTCTCCAGCAGTAGGAGTATTTATCAAGTAATTGAGGGTGCCTGGAGGTGCCTGCAGGTTCCAGCTGCATTAGAGGATATTTCAGTGGCATTGCCGAGAGTAAAGGCTCCTGGTCTGGTTTCTGGTGTGCTGGCAGCAGTAAGGTTCCAACAGCAGCAGCAACAGTGGCATTATTTCCAGCAGCTCAGTGGCAAGTGCTGTGTTGCGATCTCTGGCCAGGGGCAGTGATGTACCTTCCTGATCTGGGGAATCAGCCTCTTCCGCCTTTTTCTCCCTAGACCCTCCCCATCTCCCTTTGCTCTTTAGCCTTTTCAGCATTTTAAAAATAAACTCCCTGTATTAAATTTTCCCTTTTTCAAATGCCTAATGTGGATTTTGTTTTCAGAGCTGTATTTCATCATATACACCACCTTTGAAGTATCTTGCAAGAAACTTTGGGAAGACTCCTCACACTTAGCTGCATTTATCTAAAATGTACTTGCAAAAATCCCTACACTTTCTTCTATCCTGATACATACTGTTGTGGGGTGCAGCAAAAGAGAGATCACACAATTCAAAAAAATCTGCAAGCCAATTTGGAGTCTCTATTAGCCGGCCAGCGACTGCCTCAGAAACCCCCAAGAAGTAAGATTCAGAGAGCAGCCCCGAGAGGTGCTCAAGCGGGGCTTATAAAGGCAGAAACTGCAAGCTTATCCACAGAAGCAGGAAAGCAGCATTATCTTTTTAGAGCCACATCTTGGTTTGCAGCTGTAAGCAAGCAAGCTTATCTACAGAAGCAGGAAAATGCCGTTAGCTCTTGCACAATACATCCCATTCCTTTAGTTTCTTAACAGTGATTATTGTTCAATTTTTAACTCCTGGGGACTTTCCACCCTGGCTCTTGTGACTCCGGATACCTTCTCCTTGCTAGG